>PVHX01005805.1:0-108200 GCA_004024805.1 Geosciurus inauris
TTTAGTTTGAATCCATCCCATTTGTTGATTCTTGATTTTACTTCTTGTGCTATAGGAGTCTTGTTAAGGAAGTATGGTCCTAATCCGACATGATGAAGATTTGGGCCTATTTTTTCTTCTATTAGGTGTTGGGTCTCTGGTCTGATTCCCAAGTCCTTGATCCACTTTGAGTTGAATTTTGTGCATGGTGAGAGATAGGGGTTTAGTTTCATTTTGCTGCATAGGGATTTCTAGTTTTCCCAGCACCATTTGTTGAAGAGGCTGTCTTTTCTCCAGTGTACGTGTTTGGCTCCTTTATCTAGTATAAGGTAACTGTATGTAAGTGGGTTAGTCTCTGTGTCTTCTATACTATACCATTGGTCTACATGTCTATTTTGATGCCAGTACCATGCCGTTTTTGTTACTATAACTTTGTAGTATAATCTGAAGTCAGGTATTGTGATGCCTCCTGCTTCACTCTTCTTGCTAAGGATTGCTTTGGCTATTCTGGGTCTCTTATTCTTCCAAATGAATTTCATGATTGCCTTTTCTATTTCTATAAGGAATGACATTGGGATTTTAATTGGGATTGCATTGAATCTATATATCACTTTGGGAAGTATGGCCATTTTGACAATATTGATTCTGCCTATCCAGGAGTATGGGAGATTATTCCATCTTCTAATGTCTTCTTCAGTTTCTTTCTTCGGTGTCTTGTAGTTTGCATTGTAGAGGTCTTTCACCTCTTTTGTTAAATTGATTCCCATACAATGCTCTTTTATCTTCATTGTAGGCTAAGTCCAACCTCCTTGTTCAAAGTCCAACTCAGTTGGTGCTGCAATAAACCTGACTAATCTTTCAGCCTAAGGCTTTCTGTTTCCTCTGTATTTCTGTGACTGAGAAAGGTACAAGATTAAGCCTATGAATTGATATCAGGACTTGGGGGCTCAAGACATGGCTTGCTACTCCTTAGTAGCCCTCTCTTTTTACCTATCTGAAGACCATTTTTTCTGACATAAAACAGAGATGAAAGCTGGGTGGGTGGTGCATGCCTGTAATTCTAGCTACTCAGGAGGCTAAAGCAGGAGGATCACAAGTTCAAGGCCAGACTCAAAGACCAGCAACTTTATTGAGACCTTGTCTCAAAATAAAAAGGGCTGGGGATATAGTGCAGTGGTAGAGTGCTTGTGTAATCCCCTAGAACCACTGCCTCCACAACAAAAACCCTGAATGTTGATTCAAGACTCTGACTCCTCTCAGCTCTGTCTTTTGTTCTGTTACCTTCAGGCTCAGGCTCAAAGAGTTGCAAGATGACCAACAGCAATTTCAGAACCCACCTGCTTTCTGCTTCAAGCCTAGCAGACAAGTTCAAGAAGCTCCTTCTCAGAAGTCTCAATTGAGTCCACATGGGTTCTTTTTTTTTTTTTTTTTTTAGTTGTAGATGGACACAACGTCTTTATTTTATTGCTTTGTATGTGGTGCTGAGGATCGAACTCAGGGCCTCACGCATGCGAGGCAAGCGCTCTACCGCTGAGCTACAATCCCAGCCCTCCACATGGGTTCTTATTGGATCCTGTACCAACCCTTCAGTGGTCACTGTGGCCAAAAGAACTTGATGATTGAATTGGCAAGACCTTTCCTACCTCAGATCCTGGGGTACAGAGCAGCCAGCAGCACTTCAGATGAACAAAGTAAGTGGAGGTTGTCCAGTGTAAGAAACATGCTCACCTGTCCAAACCCGAAGAGTGGACAAAGAGACACAAAGTATAGCAAAAAGTGAGGCTTTACTGACAATCTTGCAAGATTGGCTGTCTGAGGGAGCACCCCCAAGGTAGTTGCAATCAGCATTTCATCCTGTAGAGTACAAGGTACCCCCCCTTCCAGTTCCTCATTGGCTGAGTACTATGGAGTGCACAATCACTCCATAGTACTTGGTTTTACTGTTTCCTATTGGGTTTTTTTTTTTTTTAAACTTTTTTTAGTTGTTGATGGATCTTTATTTTATTCATTTATTATGTATATGTGGTGCTGAGGATCGAACCCAGGGCCTCACGCATGCTAGGCAAGCGCTCTACCACTGAGCTACCGCCCCAGCCCCTCCTATTGGGTTTTTTAAAGAAATACATTTTTAGCTGTTCCTACCTCCCTTTGTTGGAAAGAGAACGGTCTCTTGGATCGAGTGCCTTTTGACATGTAGGCAATTGGTCGGGTAGGCCCCTGCTTTCTTGTCTTCTGTTTGTCAAGGGACTGTGAATCTGTTACATTCAGGTGTGAACTGCTGGTAACCATTTGTTATATTTCCCCTTCAGCTGTTCTATTTTTATATCTCCAATAATTTTACATTTAAAGCTTAATACTGTACTCTGAAAATGGACCACTAGACCTTCCATTTCTCACATCCAGTGAGAAGTTAGGGTGCATTTCCAGAACAGGGAAAGGATGCTGGATGAGAATAACTACGGATGTCCACCACATGTGTGTTGTGGATCAAAAGAGATAATACGAGAAACCTGATTTCACAAAGTCCCATTCGAACAAAAATGATGATGATGATTTGGTTCTCTCTCTGTGGCACTTAGTACTTTCCTCCTCTTATCCAGAGTCATCTGGTTCATGCTTCATCTTTCCTACTTTACCCTGAGCAGCTAGAAAGCAGGGTCTGTGCTAAGTCATCTCTGAGGCATTCTGCCACTTCTTTTCTTATTTTTTAAAAACATTTTTAAATTGTCAATGGACCTTTATTTTACTTACATATATAAATATATATGGTGCTGGGAACTGAACCCAGTGCCCCATATATGCTAAGCAAGTGCTCTACCGCTGAGCTACAACCCCAGACCCATTCTGCCACTTCTAATGTAGCACCTAAAAAATAGAAGGTGCTCAGAAAATGACTGTGGAATAACTCGAAAAATCCAAGGCATTCCCCTAGAGTTCTGTTAATCCCGAGGCCAAAGTCTCAGAAGACTTTTGGAGAACTTTAACCTTTCCCTGGAGTCATAGATAAGTCAGGTCTGGCTTTTATTCATAGTGGGTGGGTGATATAAACAATTTCAGGAAGATGTATCCTTGCATTAATTTCTTGACCTAAGAAAGAAAGCTAAGCTGCTATTTAGAGATAGACAAATCTTTCTGGTTTAGTTTTTGTTTGTTTATTTATTTGATTTCTGGTTTATTTTACCCTTCCTGCCCTCCTTAATGGGTGTGGGTTTCAGGCATATGCACACTGAATGACATAATTTCCCAGTCACTGACCAACATAACAGATTTGGGGCTCCCTCCCTCTCCTAGAGCCTGAGCTTCCAGGAAATTTTCGGATTAATTAAATGAATTGGATCTCAGTTCTAGTTGAATGCTGGGAGCCCAGCCCAGTGCGTCTATCCTCCTTCATCTCTATAGTTGTGTAATTCTCTTAGATTTCCTAACTGAACACAAAGGCTGCTGGAAATAACTGGAGTTTGGGAAACAGCTCTCAAAAGAGAAAAGGGCCCAAAATCACTTTTTGAAATAGTAGACCTGTGGTCCCTCCTCCAGAGTTGGCCTGGAGCTGCCTTTTGGCTGATTTTGTGATAGGGACACTCACTCCTTTCAGCCTCGAACATTAAGTAGGAAGCCTCATGGCTTAACTTATAATGTACTGACCCATTAGTTTTCCACCTGCCCTTTCTTATGTTGTAGCAATGATGCTATTTTAGGAAACTGAATCCTCTTAGGGCAGAAACAAGAGGGCCCCTTCCCATTTTGTTTTGTTTTGTTTTGTTTTTAAAAGGAAAGTTCTATGATTCCAGACATTCTGAAGAAAGACATAAGCACATAATTAAATTGCAGAGTCATTGTTGGAACAATGTCTTAGCTCTTATACACCAAAGACAATTGTTAGAGGGTGGAGGAGTACTAATGAGAATTGACCAGGGCTACCTAAGGAAAATCTGAGCTGGGCAGGTCAGTAGCATACTGTCTGGGACTTGGCAAGCTCTAGGTGTTGCTTAAAAGAAACTCTGATATTTCTTTGAAATATTTTCAAAGAAAAAGAAACTCCCTAGGGCTGGGGCTGTAGCTCAGTGGTAGAGCACTTGCCTAGCATGTGTGAGGCACTGGGTTTGATCTCAGGACCACATAAAAAATAAATAAATAAACTTCTCCTTCCTGATCCTCTTTAAAAATGAAAGAAAAGAAAGAAAGAAGAGAAAGAAAGAGAGAAAGAAAAGAAAGGAAAGAAAGAAAGAAAGAGAAGGAAGGAAGGAAGGAGGCCAGGCGTAGTGGTGCACGCTTGTAATCCCTGCACTTTGGGAAGCTGAGACAGGAGAATCGCGAGTTCAAAGCCAGCCTCAGCAAGGGCGAGGCGCTAGGCACCTCAGTGAGACCCTGTCTCTCTATAAAACATAAAATAGGGCTGGAGATGTGGCTCAGTGGTCAAGTACTCCTGAGTTCAATCCCCAGCACCAAAAAAAAGAAAGAAAGAAACTCCCTATTCACCATCTTCCCTTCCTGGATGGTGCAAATCACTCCAAACTTATTTCTGGAAGAATATGCCTGTCTCCCAGGTTCTGACAGCATATGCCTTTCCCTGAGGTTATCTCATTTCTCTTTTTGACATTGGCTTCCTCTTTGAACCTCAACCATGTGCTCATGACCCCTTTGGGTAATATCTGCCTTTGGGTCTCTTCTTCACATGCAGACATAGGTACCCTGCTGGGACCTGCAACAGTGTGGCCTTGTGGAAGGAGCCTGAGTTTTGAAGTTACACACACATGGGTTCTGATCCTAGCCCTTGAACTTGAGCAAGTTGAACTAGAGCTGAGCAGAGATTCAAATTTCCTCAACTGTAAAATGGGGATAATTGATCTTATTGGTTTCCTGCAAGGATTTGATAAAGTATAAGGGGTTTGAGTCAATACCCTCAATATTGATCCTGAAAGATCACAATCTCCAAAGTCTAAAATCTCAGAGATTGAAATTCTGAAAGTTAAAATTCCAGAATGTTGAAAACCTAAACGCTGAAAGCTATAATTCCCATTTTTGAAAAAGGTTGGATGAAAGGGATAGAAAACTGAATTTGAGGGAAGAGATTACTACAGTTTTGGGTTATATGCAAGATAGTTGCATCATGTCAAGTAGAACAAATTCTTAGAAACCTGGTAAAGCATTATTTTGGGGATATATGTGAGGTGTTTCCAGAAATTAATGTGTGCGTCTGAGCTGACCAGTGTGGAAATCTACACATAGGAAATGATTATGAGTGTATTCCCTGAGGAAAGCCTGGTCCTAAAAGAAAAAAATCTACACATAGGAAATGATTATGAGTGTATTCCTTGAGGAAAGCCTGGTCCTAAAAGAAAAAAAGCAGCTGGTATAAGACTTCAGAATATAGTTAATAATCATTAAAGTTAGCCAGCTCTCACAGACTACCTCTGTGTAACTGCCTATAATCTGTCCCTGGAATACATTTTTTCATGTGTTGAATTTTCTTTTCAGTTCTTTTTTACTTGTTTAGTTTTCCCGCTATTTTGCTTGTTAGCTTTATTTATTTATTTTTTAAATATTTATTTATTTATTTTTTTTAGTTGTAGGTGGACAGAATATCTTTATTTTATTTTTATGTGGTGCTGAGGATCGAACCCAGTGCTTCACGCGTGCTAGGTGAGCACGCTACCACTGCGCCATAATCCCAGCACCCTTGTCAGCTTTATTTTTTATAATTTTCTATGTTATTATTTCATCTTTGCATCATTTACCATATTGAAGGCTTAAATTGTGTAAAACAAATTAGAGTTCAAATTAGCTTTGTACATTTTTTGCAAACTTGACTCTGTGAAAGTGCATTATCACAATGTTGATTTTATGTGTAAACATTGTGCACATATGTAAAAATGTTGAAACTTCCTCAATAAGTAAAGCAATGTCCTCTTTTTAAAAAATATTTTTTATATGTCAATGGATCTTTTATTTTATTTATTTATATGCAGTGCTGAGGATTGAACCCAGGGCCTCACACATGCCAGGCAAGCACTCTACCACCGAGCCACAACTCCAGCCCCAAGCAATGTCTTTTTTGTCCATCTGTGTTTGTGAAAGATTGGATGACTACATATGTGGTGGTAACCTATCACGGTTTTGGATTGCTCTTGTCAAAAGTCTTAGGTTGTCTGCCATGGTATTTTAGATGAATGTAGTTTATAAAACTAAATGTACAGTTACCAACCATAGTGATAGTGATGTTTCTCTCTCATTTTTTGACCTGTTTCTTTATGAATATAATTCATCTGTTCATAACTGTTAAATAACCATGCAATATGGTTAGTGTACCAGAGTGTTTATGCTTACAAAAATGTGTATGTTTTTATTGCCTATTTTATTGTGTAAAGTGGCCTATGAAGTGAACTGTTGCTTTTTAAATGCTTCTCAAATAAACTGCTTTTTTCTTTGTTTTTGGTTTGTGTTTTATGTAGAGACAGGGTCTCACTGAGTTGCTCAGTGCCTTGCTGTTGCTGAGGCTGGCTTTGAACTCGGGATCTTCCTGTCTCAGCCTCCCAAAGTGCTGAGATTACAGGTGTGTGCCACTGCGCCCAGCTATAAATTGCCTTTTAAAAGTGTAAATGGGCTGTAGCTCAGTGTTAGAGAATTCACATAGCATGCATGAGGCCCTGGATTCAATTCCTAATACAAAGAAAAAAAGTGAAAATAAATATTTCTTAAAATTTTTAAAAACTTGTTTCTTTCAGAATTGCATTTTCAGGATTTTGATCCTTTGGGATTTCAACATTTGGGATTATGGCATTCAAGATTGTGTCTTTCTAAGTTTCAACTAGCACTGTAAAATAAGGGACATAGGACAGTGAGCAGATTGACCCTTTGTTACTGAGAATGACAAGCAGTTTGGAACAGACACAGCACATGAAGGGCACCTTCCCTTCTCACCAGTGATAACGTTTGACCCACATATCTGAAACTTCCCCATAACGCTAAAAAGTCCTACCCAGATGAGGTCTTAACTTCCTTGTTTGTAATCTGCTCAATGCTTCACAATTCATATAAACTGGAAATTGTTCTTAATATATAAGCCAAGTTCTTCTTGCTACAATGTGTCACAGCATACTTATTTTCAAAATAGCACTCAGATCCATGAAAATGAGCCATTTTTCCCAATGAGTCAGGGGCATTCACTTGCCTTCAGTTTATAGTTATCATCAAGAAACCAGTGAGTTACTGTTTGCAAATTATATGATCCTACACATAGAAGATTCAAATAACTCCAACAAAAGACTACTAGAGCTAATAAACAAATTCAGTAAAGTAGCAGGTTATAAAATCAACATACAAAAATCAATAGGTTTCCTAGATATCAACAATGAATCTGCTGAGAAAGAAATCAGGAAAACAATTCTGTGCACAGTAGCCTCAAAAACCAAACCAAACCAAACCAAAATCCAAAAACCAAAACCAAAACCAACCAAAACCAAAAAACTAGGAATAAATCTAACCAAGGAGTCAAAAGACCTTTACAATGAAAACTATAGAATATTGAAGAAAGAAATTGAAAAAGATCAATTTGGATCAATTTGGGTAGATCAACCATGTTCATGGATATGCAGAATTAATATTGTTAAAATGGCCAGCTGGATGTGGTGGTGCATGCCTGTAATCCCAGTGACTCAGGAGGCTGAGGTAGGAGGATTTCAAGTTCCAGGCCAGCCTCAGCAATTTAGCAAGGCCCTAAGCAACTTAAAGAGACCCTGTCTCAAAATAAAAAAAATAAAACAGGCTGGGGATGTAGCTGAGCGGTGAAATGCCCCTGGGTGGTTAAATCTCTAGTGGGGGGGAAGTATAAAAAAGAAAAATAATAATAAATAAATAAATAATAATAATAAATTATAAAAATAAATAATAATAAATACTGGCGAGGATGTGGTGAAAAAGGAACACTTTTATGCTGTTGGTGGGATTGTACATTAGTACAACCACTATGGAAATCCATATGGAGGCTCCTCAAAAGACTAGGCATGGAATTACCATGTGACTAAGCTATACCAGTCCTCAGTATTTATTTTAAAGAATTAAAGTCATCATACTATAGTGATACATGTATACCCATGTTAATAGCAACACAATTCACAATAGCCTGGGCGTCCATCAAAAGATGAATAAACAAAGTGATACACACACACACACACACACACAATGGAGTTTTATTCAGTCCTAAAGGAAAATGAGTTGGGAGCAGTAATACATACCTGTAATCCCAGTGGCTCAGGAGGCTGAGGCAGGAACATTGTAAGTTCAGAGTTAGCCTCAGCAACTTGGAGAGGCCCTATAAACTTAGTGAGACCCTGCCTCAAAATAAAAAATAGGGTCTGGGATTGTAGCTCAGCGGTAGAGCGCTTGCCTCGCATGCATGAGGCCCTGGGTTCGATACTCAGCACCACATACAAAGCAATAAAATAAAGACATTGTGTCCATCAACAACTAAAAAAATATTTAAAAAAAAATAAAAAAATAAAAAGGGTTAGGAATGTGGCTCAGTGGTTGGGTCCACCTGGGTTTAATCCCTGGTCAAAAAAAAAAGAAAGAAAGAAGGAAATTATGTCACTTTCAGGAAAATGGATAGAACTAGAGACCATTATAGTAAATGAAATGTCAGACTCAGAAGGTCAAAGATCATATGTTTTCCCTTATATGTGGAAGCTAGAAAGGGAAAAGGAAAAGAAAGGTGCAGAGGTAGGTGGGGATCTCATGAAAATCAAAGGGAGATCAGTGGAGGAAAGTGGAAGATGGGGAGGGAGTGGGGAAGAGCTGGGGAGTGATATTGGCCAAATTACATTGTTTTTTTAAAATTTTTTTTAGTTGTTGATGGACACAATGTCTTTATTTTATTGCTTTGTATGTGGTGCTGAGGATCGAACCCAGGGCCTCCAATCCCAGCCCAAATTACATTGTTATATTGTGTGCATGTAAGAATATGTAACAACAAATCTCATTATATACAAATACAATGTGCCAATAAAAAATGTGGAAAGAGAAAAGGAGGAAAAAAACCAATGAATTATTGGTTGTGTGATCACTGCAGACCAGGACTGTGCTAGGCTAGGCTGGGAAAGTCCAGGGATATATGACAAGACTCCAGCTCCCTTGAGACTCATGTCCAGTTCCTGTTATTCTTTCCTTTTCTCTTCTTTTTCAGTTGTAGGTGAATGACTGTGCCAGTTTAGGAAGCCAGGGAACATAGCAAAGAAGTCCAGCCACATTGGTGGTTTGTCGATGACCAGATATACAACTTGGCTCTGGCAAGGATTGAAATGAAAATTGTGTGTCAATCTCCAACATTCAGTAGATAACACTAAATGGTTCCATGCAGAAGGTCATTTCACTCAGCTACTCGGACACACTTTCCAGCTATTCCTTCTTGCTCGGCTGTGAGTACAAACCATATCTTTTCAGCTCTGTGGCCCAGAATTTAAATATCTAAGAAGCTCTGATGGGAGGGAAATACTAGGCTTGAGTGGATGCACAGGGCTGATCTCTAACTTCTACCCAAGTCCACTCTGATATCTGTTGTAAGCCTGTGGCTAAGGTGGCACCCTGCAGACCACAGCCAGCTTCTGGGTGTGTTTTGTTTGGCCCCATGGAATTATGTTTTTGCTTTTAAAGCGAACATTTAAATCTAAAAATTTGCCCAAATCTAAAAATGAACAGATTCACACAATCCAGGTTTTTGGCTTTTCTTGACTAATGGGAGATTTGGCAGCACTGCAGCTGAATTTCCCTCTGGTGATATGCCCTGGAGCTGAGTGGCAATGACTCATTTAGACAGGACCACCACTTCCTACTGCCTGGCTTCTGGTCAGTTTCAGTCATGAATGAACTTGTGTGGGCTCTGAAGCCATTTCAGTTGCAGACACTTTGTGAAGTCTCCATAGAGCACAGCTTCCAGCAATATGCTCCTTTGGGCTCTCTGTCCTCTCCTCCATAAGAAACAATGCCAGCAGATCAGTGTTTGTGATTCCTGCAGATGGATCTTATTGAGTTCATATGTAATATCCACCACGAAAGACATTTCTCATGCTATCAGTCAGTCTGAGATAGAATAGAAGAAATCAGGAGAGGTAGAAAGCCATCAAACAAGGAAGGAAAGAAAGATGTAGCTTTACATCTAAAAAACTCCATGAACACCCTCACCTTCACTCCCCAGGCCTGATCTCTAGACCCAAATTCTTAAAAGGTGCAATAAAGATTAGAACACTGTAAACCCAGTTAATTAGTGACTATATATCTTGGTATCTTATAGAATTTGTTTTTAGACTGCTTAAAAGAAGTCTAGAGAAAGATATAGTGTTAAAAACCCATGATATGGGTACAGCCCAAGTCTGTTAACAAAATAATGCAAATCGAAGATTCTGAGAAGAACTAGATCACGATGACCTCCTCTGTGCCCATGATCAAAGGAATTGAGCTCATTAGGCTAATGCTATCCCATATCCTTCTCATACAAAGTTTCCTTTAAAAAGAAGCCTGAGATCCCAAAAGCACATCTCACTCTCAAGCATCCACACTCAATCTCCTTTGAGTGCGTATCCCATTCTGTTACCAGTTTTTCTAAATAAATCTTGGTTTGTGCCTTTTTAAATGCATCCTGGAATTCTTTTCTATGGTAAAAGTCAAGAACCTGACAGGCAGGGTTGAGATCCTCTTCTTTCTTCTGGAGAACCTCTTTGGACTCAATCCAGTGACAGGTCCTCATATCAGAATCCCTGGGATAAATTCGTCTTTGGGATTTGTCTTTGTACTATTTTCAGGTTCTTAAAAGTCCAAAGTGGGATTCTGCGTGGGCAAAGGAACACTTTCTACAATTTTCAGTATAATTGATGCTCAATTTATCAAATTTATATGCTTAACACATGAAACCTAGAAAATAAAAATTTCCTAAACTATGTTTTTACATTTAAACATTGATTATAAGCCAGGCACAGTGGCGCACGCCTGTAATCCCTGCACTTTGGGAGGCTGGGACAGGAGAATTGTGAGTTCAAAGCCAGCCTCAGCAACGGCGAGGTGCTAAGCAACTCAGTGAGACCCTGTCTCTACATAAAACACAAAATAGGGCTGGGGATGTGGCTCAGTACCCCTGAGTTCAATCCCTGGTACCAAGAAATAAATAAAATAAATAAATAAATATTGGTTATAGATTATATTTCTCTTGAGTGAAAATAGTAGAAACTGTTTAAGTCAAAATGGCTTAATTAGGAAATTTATTTTCTCACATAACATAAAGTCCAGCAGTACAATGAACACCCATTCATTCCTTTCATTCTTTGTTTTTCTTTTCACTTTCTTTTTTTTTTAAATATATGTTTTTTAGTTGTAGATGGACACAACTATCTTTATTTCTTTTTATGTGGTGCTGAGGATTGAACCCAGTGCCTAACGCATGCAAGGCAAGCGCTCTACCACTGAGCCACAATCCCAGCCCCTCTTTTCACTTTCTTTTTTTGGAGCAGTGGGAGAGGGAAAGGCTGGTATTGGGGATTAAACCCAGGCCTCAACTCTTTTTATTTTTTATTTTGAGGCAGGGTCTCACTAAGTTACCCAGGCTGTACTGAAACTTGTAATCCTCCTGCCTCAGCCTCTCAAGTAGCTGGGATTGCAGGCATGCGTGGCTGTGCCTGGCTAGAATGGACTTCTGGTGCAGTGTCTCTGGGCTCAGGCTCTACCTTCTGTGAGTCTCTTGGTTCTGCCCTTCTTAGTGTGTTGGCATCACCACATTCACACGTTACACGCAATTCAGAGCAGTAAGTGGGACTCTCATTATTTCCTTTTTGTGTGGCACAAAGAAACCTTTCAAAAACCCCTCAGCAGCAGCATCTTCAGTACCTGAGGGCCTCTATGTTGCTTCAGTTCCTCTAGGTTCATCTGTGCCACTCGCTGGCCACACTCCACCATCATAGCCCACCGTCAAAGATGAAGCACGCAAAGGCTGGTGAAAATCAAAGTAACTCAAAGAAAATGGATCCTTCTCCAAAGGAGGCAGAGGAAGATAGCGAAGATGTAGAAATATCAGAAGATGAAGAAGACAGCAGTGGAGAAGAGGTTGTCATCCCTCAGAAAAAGGTAAGAAGGCTCACACAACTCCAGCAAAGAATGTGATGGTTTCTTCAACAACGACAACAAAAAAGGTTATAATTGCCACACTTGCCAAGAAAACAGCTGTCACCCCAGGAAAAAAGGCAGCAGCTACACCAGCCAAGAAGACAGTTACACCAGCCAAAGCAGTTTCAACACCTGGTAAGAAGGGAGCCACTCTGGGCAAAGCATTGGTGGCAGCCCCTGATTTCTTATCAGGGAGCTGATGCCCCAGCCAAGGGGGAAAAAAATGGCAAGAATGTTCTAAGAAGGAAGACAGTGATGGTGATGACCTCGAGGAAGATGAAGACGAGGAGGAGGATGAAGACGAAGATGAGGATGAATTTGAACCAGCAGTGATGAAAGCAACAGCTGCTGCCCCTGCCTCAGAGGACAAGGATGATGATGAAGATGATGAGGAAGGGGATGATGATGAGGAAGATCACTCTGAAGAAGAAGCTATGGAGATCACACTAGCCAAAGGAAAGAAAGCTGCTGCAAAACCTAGACCAGTGAAAGCCGAGAGCGTGGCTGAGGAAGATGAAGAGGAGGAGGAGGAGGAGGAGGATGAAGGTGATGAAAAGGAGGATGATGATGAGAAAAGTCTGTCAAAGAAGCACCTAGAGGGCTGGGGTTGTAGCTCAGTGGTAGAGCGCTTGCCTAGCACAAGTGAGGCACTGGGTTCAATCCCCAGCTCTATATAAAAATAAATAAAATAAAGGTATTGTGTCCATCTACAACTTAAAAAAATACAAACACCTGGAAAACAAAAGAAGGAAATGACCAAACAGAAGGCAGCTCCTGAAGCCAAGAAACAGAAAGTGGAAGGCATAGAACCAACTATGTCTTAATCTCTTCATTGGAAACCTGAATTCTAACAAATCCGCTATTGAACTAAAATTTGGTATCAGTGAACTTTTTGCTAACAATGATTTGGCTACTGTGGATGTCAGAATTGGAATGACTAGGAAGTTTGGCTATGTGAATTAAACATTTTTTTTGTAGTTGTAGATGGACAGAATGCCTTTCTTTTATTTGTTTATTTTTATGTGATGTTAAGGATTGAATCCAGTGCCTCACACATGCTAGGCTAGCGCTCTGCTGCTGAGCTACAGCCCTAGCCCTGGCTATGTGAATTTTGAATCTGCTGAAGATCTGGAAAAAGCCTTGGAACTCACTGGTTTATTAAAACTTTTTGGCAATGAAATTAAACTAGAGAAACCAAAAGGAAAAGACAGTAAGAAAGATTGAGATGCAAGAACACTTTTGGCCAAAAATCTCTCTTACAAAGTCACTCAGGATAAATTAAAAGAAGTGTTTGAAGATACCATGGAGATCAGATTAGTCAGCAAGGATGGGAAGAGTAAAGGAATTTCTCATATTGAATTTAAGCTGATGCAGAGAAAAACTTTGAAGAAAAGCAGGGAACAGAGATCTATGAACGAAGTCAAAATCAGGACTATAGAGGTGAAAAGAATAGTACTTAGAGAGGCTGGGGTTTTGGTGCAGTGGTAGCGTGCTCGCCTAGCACGCGGGAGGCACTGGGTTCCATCCTCAGCACCACATAAAAATAAAATAAAGCTATTAAAAAAAAAAAGAATAGCACTTAGAGTGGTGAACCAAAAACTCTGGTTTTAAACAACTTTTTTTACAATGCAAAGGAAGAAACTCTTCAGGAAGTATTTGAGAAGGCAACTTTTATCAAAATACCCCAAAACCAAAATGGCAAATCTAAAGGGTATTTATAGGGTTTGCTTCATTTGAAGATGCAAAAGAAGCTTTAAATTCTTGTAATAAAAGGGAAATCGAGGGCAGAGCTATCAGGCTTCAGTTTCAAGGACCTAGGGGATAGCCTAATGCAAGAAGCCAGCCATCAAAAACTCTGTCAAAGATCTCTCTGAGGATACCACTGAAGAAACCTTAAAGGAATCATTTGATGGCTCAAGAATAGTCACTGACCAGGAAACCAGATCCTCCAAAGGGTTTGGTTTTGTAGACTTCAACAGTGAGGAAGATGTCAAAGCTGCCAAAGAGGACATGGAAGATGGTGTAATTGATGGAAACAGAGTTACCTTGGACTGGGCCATGCCTAAAAGGAAAGATGGCTTTGGGGGTCGCAGTGGAGACAGAGGAGGTTTTGAAGGCTGAGGTGATGGTAGAGGAGGCAGAGGTGGATTCAGTGCAGAGGCTGGGGAGGCTTTGGTGGGCAAGGAGGCTTGCGAGGAGGCAGAGGGGGAGAAAGAGACCACAAGCCACAAGGAAAGAAGACAAAGTTTGAATAATATATATTCTTCCCTCTTTCAGTTGAAAGAAATGACCCTGGGTTTCCTGTTACCTGTTCAATGACAGAGCCTACTAAGGACATTCCAAGACAGTATACAGTCCTGTGGTCTACTTGGAAATCTGTATAGACGACATATCAAAAATACCCTGTCGGTTTTGACTGGATATTCATATCAACATTTTTTGGGGGGCATGGGGGATTGAACTCAGGGGCACTCGACCATTGAGCCACATCCCCAGACCTATTTTGTATTTTATTTAGAGACAGGGTCTCACTGAGTTGCTTAGCGCCTCGCTGTTGCTGAGGCTGGCTTTCATATAACTTTTTAAAGAGAGGAGTGATAGAGCTAACCCTTATCTGTAAGTTTTGAATTTATATTGTTTCATCACATGTACAAAACTGTTTTTTTCCTACCAAAAAATAAAAAGTCCCTCAGTAGACTTCAACTCACATCTCGTTGGCCAGAACTGTGTCATGTGTTCATTACTAAGTCAGTCACTGAGGAGGAGAAGGGGACTCCTCCTTGGCTTTTATTAATTATCCAAGAGTGGAATAAATCTTGGGAGTCTATCATAACGATCACTCTACAAACTCAAATTTTCTTAATTCAAAGTGCAACTATTGTAACACATCAGATAGCAGACAGAAACACAAAAATAAAATAATCACAAAGGCTATTACTATACTTAAATATACTTTTAAAATATTAAAATCAAAGGTTTAACACTTACTCTTTTTTTAATATTTTGTTTAGTTGTAGATGAACACAATATCTTTATTTATTTTATGTGGTGCTGAGGATCGAACCCAGTGCCTCATGTATGCGAGGCAAGCGCTCAACCGCTGAGCCATAACCCCAGCCCCTTAACACTTACTCTTATAAGTAATATTTATTTGGATACTTTACTTTTCTTTTTTTTAAATATATTTTTAGATGGATCTTTATTTTACTCATTTATTATTTATATGTGGTGCTGAGGATCGAACCCAGTGCCTCATGAATGCTAGGCAAGCGCTCTACCACTGAGCTACAGCCCCAGCCCTATTTGGATACTTTTCTAGTAATATTTGTAGTAATACTACTAAGGTCCCAAGTTAAAATAATACCATCTCATACTATCTAAGTTTGTAAGTTATTAATGCTAGGTGTTTATTTGTAGTTGATTCTTGACTGGAACAGTTCTGGGACTTTAAATCTAAGTTGGCATGCATCAGGAGGCCTTCTCCACCCTTTTATAACAGTTTTATTGAGATAAAAATCATATGCCATGGCCAAGTGCAATGGCACACGCCTGTAATCGCAGAGGCTTGGGAGGCTGAGACAGGAGAATCACGAGTTCAAGGCCAGCCTCAGCAATGGCGAGGCGCTAAGCATCTCAGTGAGACCCTGTCTCTACATAAAACACAAAATAGGGCTGGGGGTGTGGCTCAGTGGTCGAGTGCCCCTGAGTTCAATCCCTGGTATCTGCCTCCCAAATCATATGCCATACAACTAACTCATCCATTTAAAGTATACAACACAATGTTTTTTAGTATACTTATATTAGTCATCTTTCTGTTGCTATGAAAAAATACCTGAGAAAATCAATTTAGAGGAAAGATTTATTTGACTCATGGTTTCAGTTTATGGTAATTTGGCTCTGTTGTTTCTGGGCCTGAGGCAAGGCAGAAGATTACGGTGGGCTGCTGACCTCTTAGTGCCCAGAAGGAGAAAAAGAGATAGGTAGGAAGGGAGCAGGCACAAAATATATCCTTTCATTGCACATCCCAATGACCTATTTTCTCCAACAAGCTTCACCTCCCAAAGTCTCCACCACCTCTCAATAGCCCATTAAGTTATGAATCCATAGATGGATTAATTCATTCATGAGATCAGAGCCCTCATGACCCAATCACCCCTGGAAGACTCCACCTCTGAACACTGCTGCATTGAGGACCACACCTTCAATACGTGAGTTTTGGGGGGACTATATTCAGAATTGTGAAATAATCACTGTATTAAGTTTTAGAATGTTTCAATCACTCCAGTAAGAAACCCGTTAGTAGTCACTCTCTATTTCCCCACTCCTCCCAGCCTGGGTAACCATTAGTCTACTTTCTGTCTCTGGATTTATGGATTCTGGGTGCATGGAATCATACACCATGTGGAGGTCAGAGTCCTTTTATTTATTTATTTATTTCAAATATTTATTTTTTAGTTGTAGGTGGACAGAATATCTTTATTTTATTTTTTATGTGATGCTGAGGATCGAACCCAGTGCCTCATGCGTGCTAGGTGAGCACGCTACCACTGCGCCATAACCCCAGCCCCCAGAGTCCTTTTAAATATTCAACTTTACTCACTCTAGCAGTGATGCTTGTTGTACCTATGCCTTCTTAGGGAATTTCCCAGAATTAAGTATTTTAACGTTTTGCTTAGTTTGTATTATGTAATTAGTTGTTCTGCCTTTGTGATATTTTGATCCATTTGTTTGAATGACTAGAAATATAACATACCTATTATATTAGGAATCTACTCTTTCCCTTCCTTTCTTTCTTCCCTCAGCAAATATGTATTGAACATTTTCTCTGTGTTAGGCTTTGTGCCAGGCACTGGGGAGGCAACAATAAATGTGTAGGTATGGCCTTTCCTTTGTGCATGTAGGGTTTGATAAAGGTCCTGTATCTTGTGCTGGTGATCTGAAAGGGATCTGCCATGTGAGTACTGCTGGGTTATCATTCCTGAACTATCTACTGTACCTCAGAGTAGCTTCCTGCTCCTTCCCACACTTTGTGTCTTTCCCTATCTTTCCTCCCATCTAATCCATGACCTACTGATCTTCAGGTGTATATAACTATCATATGCAAACTTTTCCATATGTGCATGTTTAATTATCTTATTAACATAATAACTCATGAAACAGATATTTACTGTACCAGATTTTCTTTGCTATCAAGCTTTATTTGATTATAATGTTTAGCTATTCACTTATTTCATATTTATACCCAGATTCTTCCAAAAAAGGATTAAACTAAAAGCAGAACACAGGTCATTTATAAATAGCCAAGGTATAGACACGCACAGTTAACTGTAAAATCTGTTTGACAGTTGAGCACTGCATTTATTTTGGACCAAAAACGAATGCAAACAAATCTGCATCATTGAACAAAGTTCTGGATGATGGTAGATGATTCAAACAAAGATTATAAAAGAGAAGAGGTTACAAGAACAGATTTGATTAGGGGTTCAGAATTAATGAAGTATGTGGTAGAGTAGATTGTGAATTGAATGCAGGGGTGCTCTACCACTGAGCTACATCCCTAGCCTTTTTCACCATTTTATTTTGAGACAGGGTCTTGCTGAGTTGCCCAGGCTGCCCTTGAATTTGTGATCATCCAGCCTCTGCCTTGCAAATCACTGAGATTATAGACATGTGCCACCACACTCAGCTTAAATTTTTGTATTAGCCAGGCATGGTGGCACAAGCCTGTAATCCCAGCACTTAGGGAGGCTGAGACAGGAGAATCGTGAGTTCAAAGCCAGCCTCAGCAACAGCGGGGCGCTAAGCAACTCAGTGAGACCCTGTCTCTACATAAAACACAAAATAGGGCTGGGGATGTGGCTCAGTGGTCAAGTGCCCCTGAGTTCAATCTCCAATACCAAAAAAAGAAAAAAATTTTTTTTTGTATTAGACCCAAAATAGTAGAACTGGGTAAACATGGAAAGTTTTAATACAAGTTGATGGCCTTAAAAAGAAAAAAAAGTATTCTTCAGGTCTCTCATTTGGAAACAGTGTCCTTCTGTTCACCATCAAGTTGACTTACACACCCAAGCACTCTGATTTTAGATTTTACTGTGACTTAGAAAGAAATCAAAGTTTTCAAGCACAATCAATTCCATGACTGTGGGGAGGGAAAATTAGGAGGGACTTGTAACATTTAAGAAAAGGCTGCTTTCAAAAATATTTGAAATAATGCTGATTGACCAACTGAGCCAATCAAAGAGGGTTCCTACTGGCTACATTGTTATTCTTTTGAGCATCAAAACGTAATAATAATTACATTGAATTATAACTTTTAAAAAATTATAACATCTTTTTTTAAAAATACTTTTTGGTTGTAGATGGACACAATATCTTTATTTTATTTATTTTTATGTGGTGCTGAGGATTGAACCCAGTGCCTCACACACGTGAGGCAAGAACTCTACCACTGAGCTACAATCCCACCCCAAATTATAACATCTTAAAAATCTCATAAATCAAAATGAAAAGTTTACAAGAAGTATTATAAAAACTAATTATAATATAAAAAGAGGATAAATATAATAGGATATATTTAAATTCTTACCAATTTTAGAAGTAGGTGTTAATATGTTTGACTGTTTGTTTCTTCTGTTAAAGCATATTTTGTGTATAAAATGTAGATATATATTTCTCTCTTCAGTGAGAGATCTCTTAGTCCATTTTCTGTTGCTATAACTGAATACCACAGACTGGGTAATTTATAAATAATAGAGGTTTATTTGGCTCATAGTTCTAAAAGCTGGGAAGATTGTCAGGCTATGTCTGCTGAGAGCCTTCTTTCTAGTGGGGCCTCTGCAGAATTCCAAGGCAGTGCAGAGCATCACAAGGTGTCTCCTGTTCTTATAAAGCTGAAGTCTCATTGAATTAGACCTCCACTCTTTTGCCTCATTTAACCTTAATTATGTCTAAAAGGTCCCACATCTAAATACCAGAGTTGGATTAAGTTTCTACCTTAATATCTAACAATGGGGATTAAATTTCAACATGAGTTTTTAGTTTTGTTTTTGTTTTTCTCCCTCAGCACTGATGATTGAACTCAGGGGCGCTCTATCATTGAGTTATATTCCTAACCATTTTTGTTTATTATTTGAGATAGGGTGTCGTTCGTTAAGTTGCCCAGGCTGGCCTCAAACTTGTGATCCTCCTGCCTTAGCCTCCTGGGTTGCTGTGTGTATGTCACTGCACCTGGCTTCAACTTGGTCCAATGATGTTTTACCAGATGGAGCATTCATCAGATATCATAAAGAAAGAAAACTGATTCTGCAGACCAATGCTTGCTCTCTTTCCTGGGATGGCTCTACTAAGTAGATTAAAGGTTAACTGATGAAAGATGAGGAAAGATGGGCCACGTGGGGAAGAGCAGGAAGCTACTCTGAAGGCCTCCTGGATAGTTCTGGAATGGTGACTCAGCAGCACCCACATGGCTTGGCCTCTTCACATCACCATCAGAAGGGACAGGGCCCCCAGCAAACTATGAATCCACAGCAGGCTGGGGCAGAGCCAGGATGGGGTCAGGGTGGGGATGGGGTGCAGAGACTGTCTTCTGGATTCCTAGTGCCTGGCACAAATCCTGATGCAGAAAAGCAGCTCAATACATATTTGTGGAGGGAAGTAAGGAAGGCATAGAGCAAGAAAGAGAGTAAAAAATGGAGGATAGGGGAGATGTTTGATGTGTTCCCCTGAGGGAGAGAATGGGATGAAGAGTGACAACCTCCTCTTCCATCATGTTCTTTGGTAGTCAGGCTTAAGGTATTCTGTTCTTGAGAGCCAGTAAAGGTGTAGAGGGAATGGAAATATTCAACTTGAAGCTGAGCTGGATCTTGGATGCCAGTATTTCCTCTGTCCTACTTAGATCCTAGTATTTGCCTAGAATTTCCATGGCAATCAGTTACAGGTTTCCATGAGATTCAAACCACGGATTCCCCCATTAGAAAAAGATGTTGGGAAAGAGGGAGCCATAGGAGTAACCCCAAATAGGAGTTCAGAAGGGCTTCAGAGCTGCTTCCAACTCTCTCCTCTATTTCTCTTCCCCAAGCTAATGTAGCTGATCAGGGTAGGGATAATTGGGAGCTTTCTTTGCCACTCCCAGGTCAAGTAGGCTGAAATTTCATCCGTGAATTCACCTGTATATGTTAACATTCATGGATGGTTGAAGGAGGAGAAGCATTGCTCATTTAAATCTGAATATGGTTTATTTTAATTTATATTGCTTTCCTATACTTAGGCAAAGAGGAGGTTTTTTTTTGTTTGTTTGTTGTTGTATTACAGTGCTGGAGATCAAACCCAGGGCCTTGTGCATGCTAGGTGAATGCTCTACCACTGAGCTACACCCCTAACCCTAAGAAGGGAAGTTTTGATGGGGACTATGGAGCGGAAGGATCAAGAATTGACTTAGCATAAAAGGCTCTCTGAAGATAGAGTGGGGCTGACAGGGACTAAGGATTGGAGGATCTTGGACCTCTGGGGCTGCACTTCCTTAGTCTCCCCCCTGCGCTACTCCCTCTTGCACGCAATGCCAGGGATCAAATCCAGAGCCTCTCACTTGCTGGCAAGCATTTTAACTACCAAACTACACCCTTAGCCCCATAAATTTGTATTTTTCTTCTGCTGCTTATGACTTTGGTATCATATTCAAGAAAATATTGGCAAATCTAATGTTATGAAGATTTTGCCCTATATTTTCTTCCAAGAGTTTCTTTAGTTTTAGGTCTTACATTTGGGTTTTTGGTTCATTTTGACTTTTTTTTTTTTCGTGGTGCTGGGGATCAAACCCAGGTCCTTGAGCATGCTAGGCAAGCACTCTGCTGCTGAGCTTCACCCTCAGCCCCATTTGAATTAATTTTTACGTATGATGTTATATAAGATTCCAACTTCATTTTTTTTTGCCTGTGTATATCCAGTTTGCCCATCACCATTTGTTAAAAAGACTGTCTTTCTCTATTGAATAGTTTTGACACCCAAGTCAAAAATCATTTGACTACATATATGAAGGTTTATTTTTGAATTTTCTATTCCACTGATCTATATGTCTGTTTTGATTGTTAGCTCCATAGATGTTTTGAAATTAGGAAGTGTGAGGTCTCCAGCTTTACTCTTCTCTTTTTGAGATATTCTAGCCATGTAGGATCTTTTGAGGTTCCATATATATTTTAGGACAGGTTTTTCCATTTCTGCAAAGGATTCCATTACAATTTTGATGGGGATGGCATTGAATCTATGGATTGCTTGGGTAGTATGCACATCTTAACAATATTAAGTTTTCCAATTCACGAACACATGATTTTCCATTTATTTATATCTTCTTTACTTTCTTTCAGCAATGTTTTGTAGTTTTCACTGTACAAACATTTCACCTTCCCGGGCAAGTTAATTTAATTCCCAAGTACTTATTCTTTTAAATGCTATTGTAAATGTAATTGTTTTCATAATTTCCTTCTTATAAAAATTTCTAAAACTTTTTTTGTTATAGATGGACATAATACCTTTATTTTATTTATTTTTATGTGGTGCTAAGGATCAAACCCAGTGCTTCACACGTGCTAGGCAAGTGCTTCACCACTGAGCCACACCCTAGCCCCTATAATTTCCTTTTTGAATTTTTTTGGAGTGTATAAAAATGCAACTGTTTTTGTATTTGGCTTTGTATTTTGCAACTTTGCTAAATTCATTTATTAGCTCCAACAGCAGTTGTGTGTGTGTGTGTGTGTGTGTCTTTAGGGTTTTCTACATATAAAAGCATATAATCTATGAATAGAGATAATTTTACTTCTTCTTTTCTTATTTGGATGCCTTATATTTTTATTTTTCTTACCTGATTGCTCTGGCTAGGAATTCCAGTACTACATTATATACAAGGAGCAAGAGTATACATGCCTCGTTCCTGACCTTAGGGAAAAATTTTCAGTTTTACACTGTTAAGTGTGATATTTGTTGTGGGTTTATCTAGTTTTTAGATTAATTGCCTCCTAAAAACGACTCTTTCCTGGATCTTTCCATGACTGCAAAGACCAAAGAATCTTATTCAAAACTCTCCTAGCTGGGTGTGGTGGTGCAAGCCTGTAATCCCAGCACTTTGGGAGGCTGAGACAGGAGAATCGCGAGTTCAAAGCCAGCCTCAGCAATGGTGAGGTGCTAAGCAACTCATGAGACTCTGTCTCTACATAAAACACAAAATAGGGCTGGGAATGTGGCTCAGTGGTCGCGTGCCCCTGAGTTCAATTTTCAGTACCAAAAAGACCCCCAAACTCTCTACAGTTTTTCTTCTCCTGCACATGCAGCTCTTTCTTTGTGGAATGTCCTTCCTTCCTCTCTACAGCCATCTGTGATTTTTTGCTAATTCTCAAAACTCAAAACTCAACCTTCATCTCTGATAAGCTTCTGCTGACTCTAGCTTGTGTGTGTGTGTGTGTGTGTGTGTGTGTGTGTGTATTTGTGTGGTACAGGGGAAGGACACAGTGGTGCTCTACCACTGAGTTACATCTCCAGCTTTTATTTTGAGACATGATCTTGCTGCATTGCTGAGGCTGACCTTAAACTTGTGATCCTCCTACCTCAGCCTCCTGAGTTGCTGGAATGACAGGCATGCTCCATTGTGTTCGACTGATTTTACTCTTACTGCTCTCCTCAGTGGGTTAGGCTGACATGGATTTTCATGCATTCAGTGTGGCAGTAGATCTGGCATTGGTCCTAGTGGAAAATTATTAAATTGGGATTTGTATAGAATGCTGGGCTCAGCCTGAGCTCCAACTAATGATTCCTGAAGAGTTCTTTCAGAGGTAGCAATATCTCACAGTTCTTGTCCATTAAAAGATCAGATTTAGCTGCTTTTGCACTTCAAGCAAACTAGGGAGGACTGTGCCCTTGTTGGCATCAGAACTCTATTATTATTATTCTCTCTTTTTTCTTGTTTATCACTGTCATACCTCCCATTTGGATAGTGATTATGATCTGCTTTCATAGCTGTTATTATCTTACTCATTTCTCATAATAAACCCCTGAGACAGAGAGGGATCTTGTTTTGGCCAGGTGAGTATCTGCAATCTCACACGGCTCTGAGGATCTGAGGCAGGGTTGACTCTCCAAGCCTCTCTTTAAATCCCTAGGCTGGTTTATGAACCTTCCCATGGAGCCAGAAGTTCCCTTGCCTCCCCAGGGTAAAGGGCGGTAATGCTGTCAGCTGCTGCTGAGCCCAGTGGTTAGGGCCCGGATACCACTCCCACATCTGCCAATTACAGTCATAGACATTCAGCATTTCTGTTTCCTGCTGCCAGATTGTTCCCACTGATTACAGTGGTATTTCAGGCCTTTGGAGGAAGATAAGAGCTCTACAGAGCTAACTGACAGGGTTGGTGTTCCTGGCTTATTGGACTTTGTTGCTAATCTCTCTGGTTTCTCCCTTCATCTCAGTGTTCTTCCCAGCACTTTCCGTATTCCAGCCCCACTGGTCTTTACTTGGGTTTCTTGACTAAATCCTTCTTTTTTCAGGTTGTTCTTTCTATCTGGAAGGCTTGTTCCCCATTTTTTGCCCAATTAACTGCAACTCATTCTTTGTGATTCAGATTCCTTGTCAATTTCTCCTCCTCTACTCTCTCTTCCTCCTCCTTTTCCCTCTCCTCCTCCTTCTCCTTTTCCTTTTTCTGGTATTGGGGATTTAACCTAGAGATACTTTACCACTGAGTCATGTCCCCAGCCCTTAAAAATTTTTCTTTTTAAAATTTTGAGACAGGGTCTCTCTAAATTGCGTAGGGACTCTCTAAACTGCTGAGGCTGGCCTTGAACTTGTGATCTTCAGCCTCAGCCTCCTAAATTGAAGGGATTATAGGCTTGCACCACCGCAGCTGGCTCAATTCCTTCTTTGAAATCTTTTTTTTTTTTTTTATACTGGAGATTGAACTCAGGGGCACTCCACCACTGAGCCACATCATCAGTCCTATTTTGTGTTTTATGTAGAGACAGAGTCTCACTGAGTTGCTTTGCGCCTTGCCCTTGCTGAGGCTGGCTTTGAACTCGTGATTCTCCTGTCTCAGCCTCCCTAAGTGCTGGGATTACAGGCTTGCGCCACCGCGCCCGGCTAAACTTCTTTGAAGTCTTCCCTGTTCTCCACAGATCAGCATGTTCATCTGATCTGTTCACTCTTTTAACCCTTACTTTGTAGGACTTAGCAGGAAAAGACTGGATGTAGTCTGAGGGGAAGGAATACCCTTTATTTGTGACACCCAGAAAGATATCAGCTAGTCCTGAATAAAAGAGGTCTCAAAGAATACAGTCCATGCAGTCAAAACTAGCTTAAAAAATATTTTAAAGCTGGATACAGTAATGCATTCTGTAGTCCCACCTACTAAGGGGACTGAGGGAAGAGAAGCACTTGAACCCAGGGCCAGCCTGGGTGACATAGCAAGACCCTGTCTAAAACAAAAACAAAACAAAAACAACAACAAAAACACACAGAAAACCAAAAACCAAACCCCAAAGAATGTTTTTAAGCCCTTTATTTGTGCCCTTTGAACACTACAGAGACATGTAATCTTCCATGAGACCTCTTAGAATCACTTTACCCCTTTCATAGCTGCTGCATTTTCTCTTTTTATTTTTATGTCTTTATTTAAAAAAAATTTTTTTTTAGTTGTAGATGGACACAATGTCTTTATTTTATTGCTTTGTATGTGGTGCTGAGGATCGAACTCAGGGCCTCACGCATGCGAGGCAAGCGCTCTACCGCTGAGCTACAATCCCAGCCTCTCTTTATTTATTTTTATGTGGTGCTGAGGCTGGAACTCAGTGCCTCATGCGTGAGAGGCAAGTGCTCTGCCACTGAGCTGCAACTCCAACCCTCCTTTTTATCTTTTATCGATAACTACTCTTTCCTCAAAACTCTGCATTTTGGTCCTCTTTCTCTCTTCTTTTCTTCCTAATTTTTAATAACAAAAACACAGTTCAGGTACTGGTCTGTGAAGACAGGACCCTCCTTTAACGGCAAGGAAGGAGAAGAATCTGAGTCGGCCAAGACAGAATCTTCTCTGATGGGAAGGGGATGGGAACATTATCTTTTCACTGCTGCTCAGTTATCTAATGCTCAGTAATCATCCACCCCAAAACGTGGTAGCATTAAACGGCTACCATTTTATTGTGCTCATGATCTAGTGGGTCAGAAGTTTGAGTGGGGCACAATGGGGATGGCATGTCTTTGCTACCCAGTATCTAAGACTTTGGCTTAAAGGGTTGGAGGTGGCAGACATGGCTTGACTGGGGTCATGGGTCTGGGGCTTCAGTTCTTCTCCATGTAGTGTCTGCTAGGACTCGCATGTCTAAGATGGTGCCTTTATTCACATATCTGATGTCTGGGCTGGTACAGTTGAAATAGCTGGGAGTTGGCCGGCATTGTTTTCTCTGTGTAGTCTTGCCACGTGACTTGGCTTCTCACAGCAGAGCAGCAAATTTCCAAGATGAAGTAGCCCAAAAGTGAGAATTCCAGGAAACCTGGGTGAAAGTTGTAAGGTGTTCTATGACTTGGCCTTAGAAGTCTCAGGCTATCACTTCTGCCACATTCCATTGGTCAGACAAATTACAAAGTCCAGCCCCAACCCAAGGGAAGAAGAATCAGACTTTGCCGTTTTTTTTGTTTTTTTTTATGGTACTGGGGATTGAACTCAGGGGCACTCGACCACTGAGCCACATCCCCAACCCTATTTTGTGTTTTATATAGAGACAGGGTCTAAACTGAGTTGCCTAGCGCCTCGCCATTGCTGAGGTTGGCTTTGAACTTGTGATTCTCCTGTCTCAGCTTCCCTAAGGGCTGGGATTACGGGCTTGCACCACTGTGCCTGGCTGACTTTGCCTTTTGATATGAGGAGCAGTATGTGCCTATAGGGAAGAATGGAACAGCAGCCACCTTATGGATTATCCACCAGCAGGCTTCATCCCATCCAATTCAAAAAACAATTCAGTTTTTTTTCATAGAATTGATTTGAAGTACAGGATCTCATATAAATTAGTGTCAGGTGTGGATGAGGCATCTTGATATAGAGGACTGTAAATTAAAGAGATAAGTTATTTGTCCCATTTCTGCCTGTGTTGGTGTCCCTAAGAGCACCTCAGTTTTAATGATTCACTAGTAAGATTCACAGGACTCAGCACACGCTTATGGTAATCTTAATAGTAAGATTCACAGGACTCAGCACACATACTCATGGCTAAGATTTATTAACAACAAAAAGATAAAGAGCAAAATCAGCAAAGGGAAAAGCCACATGGGTGCAATATCCAGAGAAAACCATGCACATTTACAAAATCTTCTCTCAGTGAAGTCACACAAGCTAATGCTTAATTCCCCCACCAATGAGTTGGGAAAATACATGTGAAATGTTGTCAACGAGGAAAACTCACTAGAGATTCAATGTCCTGGGCTTTTATTGTTCCTTTTATTGAGGGCTAGTCATGTAGGTAGCTTCTATCTGACGTGTACCCAAATTGTAGTCATCCTGATGGAAGGTAGGTTCAATGAAACCTGAAGGTTCAGCAGAAACCTTATTGTTTATACAAACAACTTACAGAGAGCTTCTTCTATTAATTATTAGTAGGAACCTTCCCTGAATCTAAGTTCCTGGTCACTAGCCAAAGGCCAACTATATAAATGGATCTTTCTAAAGATAAGCAGCCAGACTTGTCAACTCTTTTTTGTACACTAGCCAATGGTAATTATGATATAAGGACAGTAAAACTAGAACAAACATTCCCATTTAAAAAGATGAAGGGAGGAAGGGTGTGAAACATATAACAGTCACTGGTCCATAGAAATTCTGAATTCCATCCAGATACATGTTTCTAAGGCTTGGTTTTGCTCTGTGGAAATGGTTCTATGATTTTTGGCTCTTTCTTTAGGCTCTTGGCTCAGCATTTAGTTCTTTTTCTTCTTTCTTTTGGGAGGTGGGTACCGGGAATTGGACTCAGGGGCACTCGACCACTGAGCTACATCCCCAGCCCTATTTTGTATTTTATTTTGAGAGAGGGTCTCCCTGAGTTACTTAGGGCCTTGCTAAGCTGCTGAGGCTGGCTTTGAACTTGTGATCCTCCTGTTTGGCGCTTCCTGAGTCTCTGGGATTACAGATGTGCGCCACTGTGGCAGGAACAAACTATCTTGGTAGCAGATTCTCTAGCACCAGCTTAGCTTTCACATGATGATCACAGAAAATATGCGATAATGTTTGTTTTGAGATGCTCATTTTAGATTAATTCATCATGCAGCAAAAGAAAACCAATATAATCTGTTAGATTCAAAAGCTCTGCTCTTTCCATGACATCATGTTGCTTTAAAGTTTGTTTGGATTTTTAAATAGGAGATTATGGAAAAAAGCAGGAATTTGGAAGTCCCTGTGATTAAAAAAGGTTTTGAAATACATGTAGTGCTTCCCAACACTGAGAGAGAAGGAGGAGTGTCATCTAGTGGTTAAGCTGAATTTTGAGAAGTAGGAGAATTTCTTTTTTGTCACTAGTTAGGGTAAGTTGAGTTAGCATGAAGAAATGAGAAATTAAAATAGGTGTTTTTGCTGACTGGCAGATTTTGGCAGGAGTTGGGGAAGAAGAGACACCAGATCTGGCAGGCCAAAAAATGTCTTGTCGACCTGATGAAATGGGTTGGTACCTCCAGGGCTGTCACAGTGAGGGGCTGACTTTGCTTCTGCCACCTTCACTTCAATTGGGCCATCCTTTTCTCTGCTCCCTTTGACCTTTAGCTCATTGACACAGCTCCTTCTTTTTCTGCTCTTTTCAAATCCTCTTTCTTGCAATGATCTTTTCCTTAAAAAAAAAATACAGTGTATATGTGTGCATTAAGGAACTTTTTTTTTTATTTTTCATTTTTGTTATAGGGGATTGAACCCAGGGAGACTTTATCACTGAGCCACAACCGCAGTCCTTTTTACTTTTTATTTTGAGACAGGATTTTGCTAAATCACTTAGCCTGGCCAGGAACTTGCAATTCCCTACCTTAGCCTCCCAAATCTCTTGGATTACAAATGTGTGCCATTGAACCTGGCAGCGTTAAAGAACTTTAAAAAGGGAAACCCATACCTCCTTTTGAAAATTCCTGGCATTTATTCTTCTCTCCATATTGCTCAGATTTGTTTACTGGCGAGGAGGCCATGTGTTTAGTAATTAAATCAGATTGGAATCACCTGGCAATAATTATTCTAGGATGCTAGCTAGCATGGGGAGTAACCTTCTCAAACATCTGGTACAACCTGCTTATATTATATGTGGAGAATTTAAGAGAATCAAAGAGCTCAAGTGACTATTATTAGCAGGCATGAAGTGAATGGCTGCATTCAGAAAGACACTCTCCTAGGTTTGAATGTTCTTTCGGATATGGTATTCATGCTTTTTTTGTTCCCCATTCAGATTAGTAAAATATGTTGAATGATTTGCTGTGGTCCTCCCAGATTTCTACCAGGCAAGCACAGAAACAGCATTACTCCAGTCAAACCTTTCTTAAGATGTGACTTGACCATCAACAGCTGGGGGTTAGCAAGAAAAGGTTGCCGTTAACTTTTTTTTCCTCTTCTTTTTACTTATATATGACAGTAGAATGTATTGTGACATATAATACATACATGGAGTATAACTTCTCATTCTTTTTTTTTTTTTTTTTTTGGTACTGGGGATTGAGCTCAAGGGGACTCGATCACTGAGCCACATCCCCAGCCCTATTTTGTGTTTTATGTAGAGACAGGGTCTCACTGAGTTGCTTAGCGCCTCGCTGTTGCTGAGGCTGGCTTCGAACTCGCGATTCTCCTGTCTCAGCCTCCCTAAGTGCTGGGATTACAGGCTCGAGCCACTGCGCCCGGCTACTTCTCATTCTTGTAATTGTTCATGAGGTGACGTTACACTGGTCATGTATTCATATATGAACATAGGAAAGTTATATCCGATTCATTCTACTTTCTTTCCCATTCCCACCCCCCTTTTTCCTCCCCTCCCAATCTGGTGAACCTCCATTCCATGCCCTATTTGATTTGGCATCTGCATATCAGAAAGAACATTCAGACTTTGGTTTTTTGGGTTTGGTTTATTTCACTTAGCATGACAGCCTCCAGTTCCATCCATTTACTGGCTAATACCATAATTCAATTATTGTTCATGGCTAATATTCCATTGTGTATATGTACCATGTTTTCTTTATCCACTCATCTATTGAAGGGCACCTAGATTGGCTCCATAGTTTAGCTATTGTGAATTGAGCTGCTATGAACATTGATGTGGCCACATCACTATAGTATGCTAATTTTAAGTCCTTTGGGTGTATGTCGGATAGCTGGGTCAAATGGTGGTTCCATTCCAAGTTTTCTGAGGAATCTCCGTACTGTTTTCCAGAGTGGTTGTACCAATTTGCAGTCCCATCAGCCATGCATGAGTTGTAAGTTTTTCCTCATATCCTTGCTAACATTTACTGTTACTTGCATTTTTTTTTTTTTTTTGTACTGGAGATTGAACTCAGGGGCACTCGACTACTGAGCCACATCCCCAGCCCTATTTTGTGTTTTATGTAGAGACAGGGTCTCACTCAGTTGCTTAGCACCTTGCCATTGCTGAGGCTGGCTTTGAATTTGCAATTCTCCTGTCTCAGCCTCCCTAAATGCTGGGATTACAGGCTTGAGCCACCGCGCCTGGCTTGTTACTTGTATTCTTGATAACTGCCCTTCTAAGTGGAGTGAGATGAAATCTCAGTGTAGTTGTAATTCGTGTTTCTCTAATTGCTAGTGGTGTTGGACATTTTTTCATATATTTGTCGACCATTTGTATGTCTTCTTCTGCAAAGTGCCTTTTCAGTTCCTTTGCCCATTTATGGATTGGGTTATTATTATTTTTTGGTGTTAAGTTTTTTGAGTTTTTTATATATCCTGGGGATTAATTAATTAATCTGAGGTGTAGGTAGCAAAGATTTTCTCACATTCTGTAGGCTCTCTCTTCATGTTCTTGGTTGTTTCCTATGCAGTGAAGAAGCTTTTTAGTTTGATACAATCTCATTTATTCATTCTTTTTTTTTGTACCAGGGATTGAACTCAGGGTACTCGACCACTGAGCCACATCCCCAGCCCTATTTTGTGTTTTATGTAGAGACAGAGTCTCATTGAGTTGTTTAGCCTCGCCATTGCTGAGGCTGGCTTTGAACCTGTGATTCTCCTGTCTCAGCCTCACAAAGTGCTGGGATTATAGGCTTTTACCACTATGCCAGTTCCATTTATTGATACTTGATTTTACTTCTTGCACTTCAGGAATTTTGCGGAGGAAGTCTTCCTAAGCCAATAGGGATAGCGATTTGGGCCTACTTTTTCTCATAGTAGAGGTGGTGACCGGTTGACTTCTTAACCCACCTTAAAAACCATCTCTGTGGCACCCAGAGTCCACTACAGAATAGGCATCAATATGCAATTGCGAAATGGTAAGAATGAACCAATTTTCATCAGAGGCCCTTCCTGCTTCCCTTCCTTATTTGGGAGGAGCCAACATTTGAGGCGCTGCCCGAGGCCTTTTTGGGGCCTTGTTTGGACCCTCTGAGGCAGTGACTCCATCCCGCCGCAGGTCCAGGGCTCCCCTTTTCAGTGCCGGACACAAGCTGGGGCTAGAGAGGCTGCTCATCTGTCTCTCTCATATTCTTCCTCGGGGTGGGGGCATTTGTTTGGGGGGTATGAGAGCACTGAAAATTGCCTAAATTGTCCTGGGAACCAACTACAGGGATTCCGGATGGTGTTTACTCTCCCATTCCCACTGGGGCGGGCCAGCGGACCTACCCGCCTTTCAGCCCAGCCCAAGGCGCGGGGCTGAGTGGGCGGGGCTGGCGAGGCTGGCGGGGCGGGGCCTGCTGGGGTCAGGTGACTCGCGGCGGGCGGCTGCGGCGGAGGAGCGGCAGAGGCGCCCAGGGGCCGGCGCGTAGGCTGGGCGCTGTGGGGCAGTTGGGGGCAATAGGACAGCGGCCATGGGGGGCTTGAAGGACGAACTGCTTAAGGCCATCTGGCACGCTTTCACTGCGCTGGACCTGGACCACAGCGGCAAAGTCTCCAAATCCCAGCTCAAGGTGGGCGCCCTTGGCTCCGCGCCTCACCGGCGCTCGCCACCTCGAGGGTGGCAGCGGGACCCGGCGGGCAGCCGCGGCGGGGAGGGGCGGGCCGCAGTGCGACCGGGACGCCTCGGCGCCGCGGGCTGGGCAGAGACCGGGATTTGGCGTTTTCTGCTTCCTTTTCGCCTTCGTCAGAGCCGTCGGGCGGGCGTGTTAGTCCCTGCGGGGCTCCCAGTGACCTGGGACAGGCTGGAGTGGGGTCTGTGAGGGACGAGTCCGATTCCTTGTTGGCGCGAGGGCCCGGAAAGTTTCGGACTCTGAGATGGTGGTGGGTAGCTTCCCTTAGACGACCTTCCCAGAGTTTCCACCTCACTCAGCAAAAGGAAGGGACTTGCCCAGGGTCGCTGGGCAGAGCCCTTTGCAACCGACAGCTCCTGCACACGGGGCAGTCGTCAAAACGACCAGTTGCACCCGAGGAGCCAGGGCGGTTCAGGGAAGGGTAAAACGCCCCAGAGCCCAGTCTCCAGTGGTCATCTTTAGGAGGCTTGGGCGGTGAGGCAAGCTTTTTAACTTGTGAGGAACTCTCCACCTAGCCTCCTCAGACCTGGAACTGGTCAAGAGGGTGTGCTCTGACCCGCAGGGGCCTTTGTTCCGGGGGTGGAGCACTGATCCTTCTGGCACCTTGCAAAAGCTGTTGCCTTTGCAGTCGTTTCTATGGCTGCCAAAGACCCCCGCACTAAGTCAGTGTAACGTATACATAAAGGGATACTTGTAAATTGAGTAACCCCAAGCAAGGAAAGTGGCACTCAGCCAGGAGAAATTGGCAGCTTCTTCAAAGTGTAAAATATGGAAACAGACAAGAAGAGCCATTCACAGGCATTTTCAGATATACACATTTTGGATCTGAATGACTGGGTTTCTTAGCCTCTTCTGGGAATAAATTTCTGAAGATTGGGTTTGCTTTGTATGTTTTGTGCAGTGATCAGGAAGTTCTTTTGAGTAGTGGCTTTTTATGCCAGTAGGACTTAGCATTCTCCCTTGTCTTCCTTTTGCCAGCCTGTCTTTTACTCATTCATCGAATCATAGTTTGGAGCTCATCCACATGTTATTTTATTTTTTAAAAAAACATTAGCATACAGTGAAATTGACTTTTGGTGTACAGTTTATATTTTAACACGTGTAAAGAGAGCCCTATAAATATTACAACCAGGGTTTCCTAGTTCCATTGTTAGTTCTCATGTTGTCCTACCTCCACCCCAAAAGCTGGTTATCGCTGATTTGTTCTAATTGCTATAGTTTTGTCTTTCGTATAGTGTCATATAGAATGGGTCCTACAATATGTAACCATTGAAATGGGCTTCCTTTACTCAGTATGTTTTACCTTCTTATGGCTAAGTAATATTCCATTTTATGGATGTACCACTGTTTATCTGTTCACCCGCCAAGATTTATGTTATTTGCAGTTTTTGGTGATTATGAATAGAGTTACCTTTTACTTTTACTACCATTATATTTAAAGTGGATTTCTTTTAGATGGTATGTTGCTGGGTCTTGTTTTTCATCCATTCTGACAACTGTCTTTTTTTTTTTTTTTTTTGGTACTGGAGATTGAACTCATGGGCACTGGACCACTGAGCCACATCCCCAGCCCTATTTTGTGTTTTTTTTTTTTTAATGTAGAGACAGGATCTCACTGAGTTGCTTAGCGCCTTGCCCTTGCTGAGGCTGGCTTTGAACTCGCGATTCTCCTGTCTCAGCCTCCCTACTGACAACTGTCTTTTAATTGGCGAATTCAGATTATTTCTACTTAATGTGATTATTGATGTAGGGCTACCATTTTATTATGTGGTTTCTGTTTTCTCTGTTCCTCTTTAATTTATATTATTTGAATATATTTTATTATTCCTTTTTTTAAAAAATATTTTTAGTCCTAGATGGTACACAGTAGAGGAATGTAGAAACCATATCACCATATAGTTTGTTTTACCCTCTCTGCTTTGTTATAATTGTCATGTTTACTAATTTAAATACATTGAAAACCATCAATGTTAAGTTTTTTGCTTTCAACCAGCATTTCTGTTTTTTTTTTTTTTTGGATACTGGGGATTGAACTCAGGGGCACTCGACCACTGAGCCATATCTCCAGCCCTATTTTGTATTTTATTTAGAGACAGGGTTTCACTGAATTGCTTAGGGCCTCGATAAATTGCTGAGGCTGGCTTTGAACTTTTAATCCTGCTTCTGCCTCCTGAGCTGCTGGGATTATAGGCATGCTTCTCCACGCCCAGCAGCATTTCTGTTTTAAAGATCTGAAGAGGAGAATAGTTTATTATTTTTTCCCATATCACCCCTCAGTTTTGTAGATATGGTAGATGAAGCTTCTGAGATGCTTAGTGATTTGTCCGAGGTCACAGTTGTAAGTAGTAAAGTGTAGAGCCAAGATTTTTACACTTTCGGCCAGTGTTTTCTTCATTTTTTTTTTCCTTTTCCAATTGATGACATAAATGTTCTTCTATTATTTTTGTTGTGTTCCATTTAAAATTGTCTTTCTTGCTGCTTAGAGAAACTGCGTAGGGGATTCTTTTTTTCTTTCCTTTTTTTGCGGTACTGGGGTTTGAACCCATTGGTGCTTAATCACTGAGCTACATCTCCAGCCCTTTTTAAAAATATTTTTAAATTTTGAGATAGGTCTCAAATTGCTTAGAGTCTCACTAGATTGCTGAGGCTGGCTTTGAACTTGCAATATTCCTGCCTCAGTCTCCTAAGTCAGCATGAGCCACCATACTCACCCCAGGGGATTCTCCCTGCCCGCCAGGGGATTCTTGATAGCAAGCTTGGCAGGAAGTATAAAATCCCAGTTCTTAGCTTTTAATCACAATATATTGTTAACACATCTGTGCAGTTGTATTTTCTCTCTCCCTTATCTACATAAGAGACTTAAGATTAATGATTAATTCATTTACATTCATCTTGCCAGTGTTTATGGAATTGAAAATATTTTAAAGTTTGTATTTAGATTTCTTCTTTTTTTTTTTTTTTTTTTTTTGTGGTACTGGGAATTAAACCCAGGGGTGCTATACCACTGAGCTATATCCCCTGTCCTTTTACATTTTTATTTCGAGACAGGGTCTTGCTAAGTCGCTCAGGCTGACTTTGGATTTGAATTTGCAGTCCCCTTCCCTCAGCTTTCTGAGTATTCTTTTTGGTGTTTTAACTCTGAAGCTTGATGTTTCATTAGCTAGGAGTGGAGTTTTTGCTTTGATTTGTTAATTCATTGATAAAATAATCTTTGGTGTGTGTGGGGGGGATTGAATCCAGGAGTACTGTACCACTGGACTATATCCCCAACCCTTTCTTTTTTCATTTTTTATTTTGGGATAGGATCTCTCTAAATTGCCTAGGCTTTCCTTCAACATGTGATCCTCCAACTTTAGCCTCCTGCATAGCTGGGGTTATAGCCTCCAGAGTAGCTCTGGATTAATGTCATCAGGCCTGGCATTATTAACTTAATTTGTTACCCTCCAACTCATTATTTTATTGTCATATTGATTTGGTGTTATTCTGTTTTGCAGGCTTGGAATACATAGGGCCACTAAATTATGTGATTTAAGTTTTTTTCCAGTTGTATAGATATCTTGAAGTAGATTTCAGTAGACTAATAGGGGAATGAAACCTCCAGAAACACATTCTCTGTTTGCATTTAAATTTGGATTTGTGAATGTACCTTTCTAGAACAAACTGTATAGTTTGTATTATCCATTTTGAACACAACCCTGTTATTCTCTCTGATAATTGAAAAGAGATCGAAAACTACTGAGACTGAAACTTTTCTTTATAGGAAAGTGCTAGGTGTGTACAGGTAGCTGAGTATATATTGATGAACTAAATGTTAAAAATTTTGTTGCCACTTTTCTCACTTGGTTTTGCTGTTTTTGCTTTTCTTTTGCCTGTCTTCTTATTCTTCTAATTATTATTCTGGGTATTGAATCTGGGGCCTCGCACATGCTAGGCCAGCACTGAGCTACATACCCAGTCCTCCAGCCTTTCATATTTTTATTTTGACATAGGGTCTGGTTGATTTGTTCAGGCTGGCCCCAAACTCCAGATCCTCCTGTCTCAGCCTTCTGACTAGGTGGGATTGCAGGTGTATACCACTGCACCCACCTGTGTATCATTGTTTTTTTATGGAGGAACATTTGTGTATCAATTCCATACTCTCAGAGGCCTTATTAATATGCCACCTGAAACATTGTTCCTTTTAGGTTATGATATAAGTCTGCAGCAGTCATAATGGGAGTAGGTATAGGTTATATTATTTGAAGTAGAGCAATAATTATCTTTTCTGCTATTTAAAAATTATCTTCATATTATTTAGTACTTCAGTGGTCTTGTTGAGAGATAGTAAATCTCCAGTGTTACTTAGAAATACATGTAATTCCATGAAGATAGAATAATGGAAGTTATTATTTAAACAAATATATATTTAAAAGGAACTTTTTGAATAGTTCATATATACACATGGTGTAAAATTCATAACATTCAAAAGGGCATTTACAAAAGTGGAAAGTAAGTTTCTCCCAATCCTTAGCCACACTAGTCCCTGCCTTAGGGGGTAAGCATTATTTTCATTTTCTTATATTCCCTCTGGAGATCACAATGTGCCTTAAAGTTAATACTCTTATATTAGTGTTCTCATCTTAAATATAGCAAACTCTAGTGATATTTTTGCAACCTCTATTATAACTTTACTTTGCAATTGTGGTTGGAATGTGAATTATATGTCAGAGCTGGAAATGTCTTGAAATAAGCTTATTGGCTCTGCATTTTTAGAAACAGCTTTTTTTGGGTACCTTTCTGATGTTAAAGGGCTTACAACTAGTGAGGATCTAAATGAAAACAATTTTTAGAGGAACAGTGTGGGTAGTTAGAGGCTTTATTATTTTCTCAGTGATAGTTTTTCAACTAAATCCTTTTTTTGGATGGAATGCCTTTATTTTGTTTTTAAATTTTTTTTTTATGTGGTGCTAAGGTTCGAACCCAGTGCCTCACACATGCTAGGCAAGCACTTGGCTGCTGAACTACAGCCCCAGCCCCTCAACCAAATCTTTTTTATTAATTATCTTATAATTGGTTTTCATATACTTGTGAATAATATCTTGTATTCTGTTCCCATGTAGGCATTTTGCCTCAGAAGTTTTAACCTTGCTAGTTACAAAAGTAATTGAGTGAGGCCAGAAGTCAGCTAAAAATATAAAGGAAGTAAATTGCAGAAAGAGCTTTTATTGTGTGGAACACAATGTACAAACACGTGGTTAATTCTTACGAATTGGGCATGTACAGTTTTCTCTTTCTAATCTTTTGTGTTATGTTTCTGTTAACCCCTGTGTTAAAAGTTGTTTCGGTTGAGGAATAAGAAACTATTATTAAAAAAAAAAATGTGTGATGGCACATGACTGTAATTCCCAAAGACTTGGGAGACAGGCAGGAGGATCGCAAGGTGAAGACCAGCCTGGGCAAATTTAGTGAGACCCTGTCTCAAAATAAAAAATAAAAAGGGTTAGGAAGCTGAGGGTATAGCCCAGTGGTAAAGTGCCCCTGGGTTCAACTCCAGCACCAAAACAAAAAATAGGGCCAAGGGATCAGAGTCATGAGTAAACTAATAAAATTTTTGTAAATATTTTTCATATTTTACCAAAATTATGCAGCCCATCAGACATTTAAAAATCTTAAAAATGGTGATATTTCTGTTTTCTGTTTCTTGCTAGCTAGAAACTTTCAGTAAGATAACTTGAAAATTTTTGGGTTTATTTTTTGAAGTATGTGTAAACTTTTGCCTTATTAAAGATAACATGCAGACCATGAGGCATTTTTTTTGGTGTTTGCTCTTCATCTTAATAGTTGCTGCATTTCTTCTTTCTTTTTAGAACCAGGCATTTAACCCAAGGGCACATAACCAATGAGCCACATCCCAATCCCTTTTTTATTTTTTGTTTTGACACATGGTCTTGCTAAGTTGGTTAGGGCCTTGCTAAATTGCTGAAGCTGGTCTTGAACTTGCTATCCTCCTTCCTCATCCTTCCCCAAGCCTCTGGGATTATAGACCTGTGCCACTGTGCCTGGCTAGCCAGTGCATTTCTGATCTTATGACCCAGATATCTTAACTTTGCTGATCCCCCACTTTTTATTTCCTTTGGGTTTGATCACAGTCCCAGAGGTACATAGTAACGGACCTAGAGATAGGAGAGGTTTTGGGTGACCTATTCCCACTTGCTGCATTTGCCATCACTAGTTATATATTTCTCATTCCCTCCCAGTGTTATGGATTTAGAGGACCTTTCTCTCATCAGTGATAATTAGCAGATCAAAACTCAACAGAGTATTCTGATTTGTCTTCTCACTCCCTCTTTGCATGTCCCTGTTCCCTTCCCACAACATGAACATAGGATAGCCCTTTGCCTCAGCTTCCTTTACTTTCCCCAAGGCTGCCTTTCATAAGGTAAATGACCTTCTCTACCTTCTGCCTAATTTTTTTCTTCTCATCTCACATCCACGTTCTGTTTTTTTTTTTTTTTTTGAGACAGGGGCTTGTTATGTTGCCCAGGCTGTCCTTTAACTCTTAGCTCAAGCAGTCCTCATGCCTCCCATCTCAACCTCCTGAGTAGATAGGATTATAGGTGTGTGCCACCGTTTTGCATTCCTCTTTTTACTCCTAATCTTCATCTATTTGAAACTGCAGTTCTCAGCAATTGAGGGAAAGGTGTTTCAGAGGAACTCTGCATATACTTGAATTTCATTTAAGGGGATCTTGTGTTTAGGGAATAGATTTCTGTAATATTGAAAAAACTGATTTTTTTCATCGTAGGAGTCTTCTATGCCTTATGTATTCTTCGATTATTTAAGAAAAGTTAGAGCCAGGTGCAGTGGCGCACGCCTGTAATCTCAGTGGTTTGGGAGGCTGAGACAGGAGAATCGTGAGTTCAAAGCCAGCCTCAGCAATGGCGAGGTGCTAACCAACTCAGTGAGAACCTGTTTCTAAATAAAACACAAAAATAGGGCTGGGGATGTGGTTCGGTGTTGAGTGCCCCTGAATTCAATCCCCAGTACCAAAAAAAAGAAAAGTTAGTTTTACAGTATGTAATTTGGACCAGAAGAATGGTATGGGCATGGTGTACCAGCCAGAAGTGACACTAGTTGTAAAAGTTGTTCTGGGCATAGGGACAATGTTGAGTGTTATTACACTTCACTGAAAAGGTAGCTTTGGGAGGAGCGGACACTATCTGCCTTCCAGGAAGCACATCTCCATCAGTTCTTTCTGTTGATAGGGTGATGGATTCTCAGCCAGTGAGCTGTTAACATAGGAGTTGAGAGCAGGAGCTGGTGGGCAGCTGACTCAGATCTCATTGGTGATCTGAGAAATGCTGTTTGGTAATAGGACTATAGACTCTTAATGGATTGGATTAGATTGGAATTCTGAGGTCCTTTACCTGGGTGACTTTGGGAAACTTGCTCTTTGTTGTATTTTAAGATTATTAGCCAGGTGCTCTGGTGCACACCTGTAATCTCATTTTACTAGGGAGGTTGAGGCAGGAGGATTGCAAATTGAAGGCTAGCCTGGGCAATTTAGTGAGACCCTGTCTCAAAATTGAAAAAATAAAAAAATAAAGAAGGGATGGGGATGTAGCCCACAGGCGTACACCATCACACTGAGCCATAAGTTTTCAATAACTTCTATTATAGTATGTTGTTAAAATTGTTCTTTTTAAATTATTGTTAATCTTTTATTCTGCCTAATTTATTTTAAAATTTATAACTGGTATATATATATATATATATTTTTAAATATTTTTTTAGTTGTAGATGGACACAATGTCTTTATTTTATTGCTTTGTACGTGGTGCTGAGGATCGAACCCAGGGCCTCACGCATGCGAGGCAAGCGCTCTACCGCTGAGCTACAATCCCAGCCCCTGGTATATTTTTGTAGGAAAAAATATATACAGGGTTTGGTACCATCTACAGTTTCAGGCATTCTCTTGGGGAACTCTTGGAACATATTCCTGTGGATAAGGTGGGGAGCATACTGTATAACAGTGTACAAGCCTGAATAGATAAAATTTAAAACTTTAATGTGTGACAACAGAAATTCTATTTACTTATTTCTTACCAAAATTCATGTTAAAGAAAATTGATCCATGAAATGGTGTATGAATTTGAAGGTGTCTATCACTCTGGGGAGGAAAAAATATGAAGCATTATCTTTTACAGAGTAGCTCTCTCAGTAGAGAGAAAAGTTGGTGTTGATTGGGGCTGTGTTAGATCCAGAAAGAGGGAAAACTAAAAAAAGGAGATAGAAGACTAAGAGATTTCATAGTTTTGTTGTTGTTAAGAGAATGGTGATATTATAGTCAGAATTGGGAAGGCACACCTGTTTTGGGGAAAAAAGTGATGAGTTCTCCTTTGGGTGTTTTGGATATGAGGTAGATTTAGAATGGAAATCTGTAGTATTGGTTAGTGATGTAAACCAGTGTTTGTTTCAGAGGTCAAGATCAGAAAGAGTTAGGAAAGTCATTAGAATAGAGATGACTTAAAGTTGTCAGAATAAAAGCACTTTCTAAGAAGAGAGGAAAAACTCAGAGCTGAAAACTAGGCTTTGGGAAATGTCTAGATTGGGAAGATGAAAGGATTAGGATGTGATCTTATAAAGGCATCTTTGAAGAATTTTTTTACATGGTGTGTCATAGGACCAAAAATATCTTAAGAGGTCTGACATGGTGGCACATACCTATAATCCCAGCAGATTGGGAGGATGAGGCAGTAAGATTGCAAGTTCAAATCCAGCCTCAGTAATTCAGCAAGACCCTGTCTCAAAATAAAAAAAATAAAAAGGGCTGGGGATATGACTCAGTAGTTAAGCACCCTGGTTAGTTAAGTTCAATTCCTGGTACTTAAAAAAAAAGTCCAAGAGGACTGGGTGATCCAGACTACCGAGTGCCAGAAAACTAGGAGAGTAACTTGGCTAGAAGGTTTGTGTCCCAGCTTGGCTTCTCTAGAAAATGGATGCTGAGGGCTGGGATTGTAGCTCAGCGGTAGAGCACTTGCCTCGCGTGCATGAGGCCCTGGGTCAGCACCACATACAAGGCAATAAAATAAAGACATTGTGTCCATCTACTATTAAAAAAAAAAAAAAGAAAATGGATGCTGAGACAGTGTTAGGAGTGAAAACGAGTCACTGGGAAGAAACTCCTGTGAATATGGGAGAATAAGCAGGATTGGGAAAAGCAGCTGTCAAACCCTACTGCAGCTTTTGGCAATACCAGGAGCTCTGGTGTAGACTGCCTGTTAAGGGAACACCATGTTAGGGATAAGTGATGCTCAACCATTGGCTGTGGTGGACCCTGAAGGTGGATCAAGGGTGCCATCTATTCACAGTCCTTTTAGCTGGGCAGCAATTCCTTTTCTTTCTTTTTTTCTAAGAAAATCTATTTGTTAATATTTGACACAAATTCAACTAAAAACAACAATAACAATGGTACTGGGGTTGTGGCGCAGTGGTAGCGTGCTCGCCTAGCATGCGTGAGGCACTGGGTTCAATCCTCAGCACCACATAAAAATAAAATAAAGATATTCTGTCCACCTACAACCAAAAAATAAATATTTAAAAAAACAAAACAAAACAAAAAAACAACAATAACAAAAAGTACTGGTCAAATAAAATAAATCTGCAGGCTCAGTTTTATAACTTGTCTTAGGCAAATGGATCATTTTTAGCTTCTTTTCTAAAAGTTTATTTTCATTTAGTTATATATTTAGATATGAGTAAGGTATTTCTCTGTTTTTGTTAAAGTACTTAAGTTAAATTAGAGGGAGAATGTGTTGGAGATGAATCATCTTAGAGCAATGATTGCTACTTATGATAGAAGCAGGTATGCTAGGTTGTTGGGGAAGGCCAGAAATAAAATTATTTCCTCGCAGAAAATATGTTAAAGACTGTCTTAGGGTCACTGTCCCATAGATGAAATGTTCTGTATCTTCTCTATCCGAAAGGATAGCCACTAGCTGCATGTGAATGTTGAGTACTTGAAATGTGGCTAGTATAATGAATCAGTTTTGTTTCATATATGGGAATTCCTTCTCTCTCTTTCTTTTTTATTAGACCTTATGGTTGTACATAGTAGTTGGGTTCATCCTGACAAACTCATACATGTATGGAAATTTATTTCAATTCATGATCCTCCTCCCCTTGATTTCTAAGAATGATTTGAGTATTGGATCTCTTAACCTTTTTTGTTTATGTGTCTTTTTTGGAGGGAGTTACTGGGGATTAAACCCAGGGGTGCTTAACCACTGAACCACACCCCCAGCCTCCTCTTATTTTTTGAGACAGGGTCTTGCTAAGTTGCCTAGGGCCTCTCTAAGTTGCTGAGGCTGGTCTTGAACTTGGAATCCTCCTGCCTCAGCTTCCCACATCACTGAGGTTACAGGCATACACCACCGTACTGGGACTTGTATCTTTCTTAAACAGAAACTAAAATTGTTATGTGATTAAATTTACCAGTATTTTCTGTTCAGTTTCTTAAGAGGACTAAGTTGATGGATTGTCCAAAATGATTTAATAAAAGTGATTCAGTGGTAGCGCATGCTTGTAATCACCAGCCGCTTGGGAGGCTGAGACAGGAGGATGGCGAGTTCCAAGCCAGCCTTAGCAAAAGGGGGGCGCTAAGCAACTCAGTGAGACTCTGTCTTTAAATAAAATATAAAATAGGGCTGGGGATGTGGCTCAGAGGTCAAGTGCCTGTGAGTTTAATCCTGGTACCCTCTCACAAACAAACACAAAAAAATATGGTTCAGTTAGAATGTAATCCAGTGACACATGTTGTAGTTTGGTTGCATATATTCCATGGACAACATCACAACAGATGGTTTTGGATGAGATATCCTGCCTTAATCTCTCTGTAAGTGTTATGCTCCTACTGAGTCCTCCCTAACCCCATGCTATATGTTGTGAAGGATACAGAATAAAAAGTAAGCAGAGTTTCTTTCTTCACCAAACTGCAGTTAGGTATTTGAGATACCACTAGCATATGAAACAGAATTAAATGCTGAGTTCATTGGGCAAGGTGAGTCAGTGAAGTTTTCCTTGAGGTTATGAAGAAGAATGACCTAGTCCTGAAAGATATGACTAGGCAGAAAGGCATCACTGTGGAACAGTTAGGAAACTCAGGTTCTAGGGCTTGCTTTGTTACTAACTACTGTGTGATTTAGGCCAAGTTCCAGGCCCCAATCTTTTTTATCTGTGAGGTAAGGAGATAGGAGTAGGACACTTTCTAAGATGGTTTTCATTAAAGAATTATGGATTTACGATTGACCAAATTTTTAGAAGGAACTGCTTTCACATTTATTGAAAGCCTTTAGAATACTGTGCAGGATGGTAGGTGCTGTGGGAAGGCAATGATGGGTAAGGCATGGGCCTTGCTCTCAGAGGGGATTGACTGTCATGTGTGGAAGTGTAACACAAGAGGTACAGATGGTTTGGGAAACAGTAGGGAGAGACTTTTTGGTTTTGAGTGGTTAAGGATTCAGAGAAAGCATGTATGTGAGGTACACATGGAGGCCTTACTCAGGGACCCAGCAGAGGAAGTAGGGTGGCACAGAGTTTGCTTAGGGTTTAATGAGAAAGCTTGTTTGGCTAGACTTATACTGTTGGTGCAGAGGGAAAGGAAAAAATATAGATAGAAATTGTGGATTGACTTAAATACGGGGCTCAGATACTTCTTTGGCTTCTACTTCTGTAGGCTTTTGATGACTCTAGGCAAGGGGATAACATGATATAAGACACACTTGAAGATTTATTTGGTAAGTATCTAGGATGGTAATTGATTAACATTTAGGGATTGAGATAGGGCAGTGTCAACAGTGACTTTGAGATTTTTGAGGATGAGTAGAGTAAATGTAATTTAAGAGAAAGCAAGCAAAATGTAAGCAGTGACAAGCAGGACTAAAGGATATTGTCAGGAAGGCGGGAAATGACTCCATGTGGAAAGGGGTAGGACTTCTAGTAGACAATGCTCCTAAGGCTAGGCATAGCAGTGGTAGGAAATTGGTCATTCTGGCTCATTGTTAGGAATGATTTTCTGGTAATTTGCCATTAGCTTCAAATTTTGTAAATCAGAGGACTTTTTGTGTTCAAAAAAAAGATTGCCCATTATGCATTATAATTATAATTTTGTAATTGTGTTGGTTCAGATAAGTCTGTTGGAATAGATACCCCACCACCACCACCACTTTTTCAGTGTTGAATCTTGCCCATTACGCATATCCTGTATAGGGAAATGATGTGACTGAGGGGCACATTTCAAAGTACCTTTTAAAATCTCTACATCTTTGAGAAGGAGGAGGGTGAACATTAAGCACTCATGTGTGTTAAAACACTGTTTAGTCATTCACCATCCTTGATTTCATTTTCATGATAGCTGGGGCAAAATACTTAAAAAGGGCAAAAGGCAAACCACTGAACAGCAGACCACAGGAGCAGGGCTCATGCAGCTAGTTAGTCATTTCTTGTCAGCAGAGACCCTGCAGGGGCAACACCAGACTGCCATGAAGGAATGGGAGAGATGAGTTTCTGGCATGGATATGGATGTTTACTGTGTAACAATCGTTTATTCTTCAAATCAGGGGAATGAGCAAAGTTGCTTAGAAATCATGTGGGTGCTAGAAGAATGGCCTTTGGAAGAGCAGGCGTTTAAAGTGGGAGAAGTTCAGCTTTTTAAAGAAATTTGAAAATGCCCTGATCACAGTGATTCACTCAGTCCTTTTACAAATTAAGAACTCATAGTCCTCTTTCTTTCTGATTGCTTTTGTCCTGATCTGTTTTTCTGGCTTCCTCATCTGGAGAAGGGACTATTGCCAGAGGGTGGTGTTGGGAGTTAGGGGCTCCTAGAGAAAAAAATAGTTGCACTCTTCTAGATTTTTGGGCACAAGTAGTTCTTTATTTGGAGGTGGGGTGGGGTACCAGGGATTGAAGTCAGGGGTGCTCGACCACCGAGCCACATCCCCAGCCCTGTTTTGTATTTTATTTAGAGACAGGGTCTCACTGAGTTGCCTAGCGCCTTGCTTTTGCTGAATCTGGCTTTGAACTCGCCATCCTCCTGCCTCAGCCTCCCAAGCTGCTGGGATTACAGGTGTGCTAGCACGTGTGTAGTTCTTTATCACAGGATTTAACTTGGCTCTGCTGAAGAGTGCCAGTCATCTTGTTGGGTGCTGGGAAACCAGCGGATGGGACTGGGTTAGCCCCAGCCCCTCCCTGCAATTTAGACACAATGTGCTTTCCTATCCAGAGTCATGTTTGTGTGGGTTGGGGCTGTTTTTCCAGAGAGGTAAGGTGGCACAGCATGGAAAGAATACCAGAGTGAGAAATTTGCGTTCTAATCCCAGTTTCATAACTCATAAACTCTGTGATGGTGTGAGTCTACTCTAAAAAGCACAGGTTGCTCGTATAAACTTATGGAACTTTATGTACTCATTTAAATTCTGGCCATCAAAATTTTAGTTTCTTTGTACTTTTTTTTTTTTTAATTTAAAAACCTGAGATTCTGTCTAGGCTTTAACAAATACCTGATAAAAAGATAAAAAGTGTTAAAGACAACACACAATTTTTGTTCCTCTTTTAATAACACTTTTTATATCATTCATTTTGTTTGAAGACTACTTCCTTTTTCTAGGCCTACTGACAAAAGTTATAACAAAGCTAGACTGCTCATCCAAATTATAGTTCTCTTCATTTCTCTTGAAATGAGTTTGGGTTGACAGTTAAAGGTTGAGCTTTTTTCCCTCCAAATTTTTGACACAAGCCCAACTCCTCATTTTATAGTGAGCATACTGAGATCAAGTGGTACCAGGACAGAAGTTCAAGTCTCTTCCTCCAGGGTGCTTGTTACTATATGTGATGCCTCCCTCACAGATTGTAAGTAAAGGTGTTTAAGAAAATTATCCCTTAATTCAGCTTGCTTTGTATTTAGCAAGAATACTGCTAAATGTACTCATTTAAATTCTGGCAATTAATTAATTGTCCAGTGCTGAAGTCTAGAGTTCAAATGTGAATCTTCTTTAGTGGAGTCATTGAATCAAACTAAACACCTCCACTTACAGAGGGCCTTGCTGTTGACTTTGGAGAACTGAAGGCATTACACTCCTTATTACTAGAAAGTGTGATTAGGGATTGTAAAACCAGAGTTATGATCTCAACTTTGCTCAAGTAACCTTAGTCAAGAAAAATATATTGAACGATTCGAGCTACTCACTATTTATAAGATGAGAAATATGACAACATGGCATCCAAGGCCCCTGCCAGGACATTAGTTGGAGAATCTGTGAAACCCAAAGGCAGAGGACAGGGTAACCATGGGAAAAATTGTTGTTTTCTTTTTGTTCCCTGAGAATTTTGCCTTAACCAACTATTTTTCTCATTTTATCCCCCTTTCTGGTCAGTGGCCTCTATTCCTATCCAAAAGTTATCCTGACAGCCCTAGATTATCTCTCTCTTCTTCTGTAACTCCTATTACTTAATGGCACATTGTTGTGGATTAGTCTTCCTTTTATACTTTGTCTCTATGGAATAAGTTAATATAGAAGAACAGACTATGAAGATAGATTTGGCTGCGTGATTGTTGGCAGACTGATTAAAAATATATATGTTCAGTTTTTTAAAAAAAATATTTATTTATTTTTGGTACTGGGGAATGAATCCAGAGGCAGTTAACCACTGAGCCAAATCCCCAGCCCAAATTGTTTTATTTTTATTTTTTGGGACTGGGGATTGAATTTACCGGTACTTAATCACTGAGCCACATCCCCAGCCCTATTTTGTGTTTTATGTAGAGACAGGGTCTCACTGAGTTGCTTAGCGCCTCGCCGTTGCTGAGGTTGGCTTTGAACTCGTGATTCTCCTGTCTCAGCCTCCCTAAGTGCTGGGATTACAGGCATGCGCCCCCTCGCCCAGCCCAAATTGTTTTATTTTGAGAGAAGTTCTGACTAAGTTGCTTAGAGCCTTGCTAAATTGCTGAGGCTGGCTTTGAACTTGAGATCCTACTGCCTCGGTCTCCTGAGCTGTTGGGATTACAGTTGTGCACCACTGTATCTGGCTAGTTTTTTTTTTTTTTGGACTGTGCTGGAGATCAGGCCTTGTTCATGCTGTACACTGAACTATACATACCCCTCGCCTAGGTAGAGTATTTTTTAATATGTAATTTTTTTTTAACTTGATAAGATGAGGAGATGCAGTGAAAAGTTATCTTTACCCCTGGTCTCCTATCAACTATGGCCTTCTCCTTGCAGTTTTTTTTTTTTTTTTTAAGGAATCCTTCCAGAATTTACTTTTTCTCCTTTTTCTTTTGCACAGAAGACGACATACTGTATATTCTCATATAATTTATCTTGGGGATCTTTTCATATCAGTACCTAGCAAGGTTCCTCATGGTTTTTGATGTTTTATGAATATACCATAAATTAGCCAGTGGTTGGGAATTTTTACTTAGTAAAGTCACAGATGATTTTATAATTTGAATGACCTTTTATCCTCAGCTGATAAATATGCTCTTCATTTCTCTAAAACTTACATTTTCATAGCACTTTACAGTTTTTAAGCACTTTATGTGCTTAAAAAATTGATCCCCACAAAACCTCTTAGGGGCAGGTAATTACCAGAGAGGTTCTACTATGGAGAAGAAAAAATATATATCTTCTTAGGATTTTGTTGACTGTGGTGCAAGATTCTTTAATAACATCCATGCTCTTTCCATGTGTTCTACTGGCAAACACAGCCTGTTTTGTAGGGGCTGAGAAAAGTCTTCATTACTACATTTATAGTTGGTGGTAAATTTACTTCCTTCACTTTATTTACTTCCTTAAAACCAGTAGAGCATGTAGAAAGGATGTGCATATAAATGAAGCTTTAAGAAACAAAACTGATTTAGAAAAAAGATATTCAAATGTTCTTTTTATAGATTAAAAATTTTTAATCTTAAAAAATTATAACTGAAATATGTATATGCAGAAAAGAATGACTTGCTTAATGGAATTGAAAAGTGTTTACTGAGATGAATGTGGCTTCTTAAGTAGTTAAAATATTTAATACTGAGAAAATAGGGTATACTTTAACCTGGGATTTGACATCTAGGAAGTTTCTCAGTTAAAGACAGTGTAGCCTTATCTATGTAATTTGACCTGTTTAGGATGTACACATGAAATGGAAGGGACTTAAGTTTTGTTTTTCAATTTTCATTAGATAGAATTAGAATTTCATGAGATAGTCTAAACTGCTAACTCTACTACCTGAATGTGGAAGTATGCACTTAGGTTATTGCAAGACCAGAAGTAGTCTTTTATGTATTTGTGCTGTAGAAAGCAAATGTTCTACAAAGTATTTTCAGCCAGTTTAGTGGTTCCTGAGATTTTTATTAAAACATGTTAATTGTATGTATTAATTGTTTAGTGTGGTATTTCCATACATGCATACAGCATGCACTGTTCAAATCCAGCTACCTTTTTTCCACCCTTTTCCCCTGCCCTATCTCTAGCAGTTACCATACCTGAGATATTTTTCTCCTATTTCTAAACCATGCTCTTGATTTCTTTTTCTTTTGTACTTACGCTGAAACTTGGCCTAGAGTCATAGAATTTTAGAGATGTTTGGACACTTAATAGATTACAAGTTAGTATTTGGTGTATTTGTATCTTAATCTGGCCTTTCTATTGAATATATGAACAAACTGAAGCCCAGAGAAGTTGTGATTTGTCCAGCTCAGTCACCTTGTTGAGAACACCTGGCTACAGCTGCTCAGTACACAGTTCTTTCTCTAAATTAACTCTGTTTGGCTGATGCTGATCTACTTGGGGAAAATTTTAATTTTGAACACCATTTACCTCCTCCCTTTCTTGTTTGTGTGGATCAGTTAATAAAAGACAATAAGGAGAATCGTATTCATAGACCTTGCATGGAGCCTGGCTCATGTAGAAATGTAAAATAGACTTGGTTGAAGTAAACCAAAACTAGGAAGGAATAAGAGAGATTCATGGGTAATAAGTAGGCGGCTGGCAGCTGAGCAGTACTTACCTTGAACTTGCTGATTTATTCTTTCTCTTTTTGGTACTGGGGATTGAACCCAGGGGATGCTGAGCCACATCCTCAGCCCCCTTTTTAATGTTCTATTTTGGTTGCTTAGAGCCTTGCTGAATTGCTGAGGCTGGCCTTGAATTTGCAGTCCTCCTGCCTCAGTCTCCTGAGTTGCTGGGATTATAGGCGTGCGCCATCATGCCCACCTTGCTGGTTTATTCTTCATCTTTCTCTGCTTAGGGCAGGGAACTGTGTGTTGTGTTCATACAATGGAGGTGTCACATAGTGATTTAGTGGGTGCCTTTAAACTACTCTTTTTTCCCCCTTAGGTCCTTTCTCATAACTTGTGCACAGTTCTGAAGGTTCCACATGACCCTGTTGCCCTTGAGGAGCACTTCAGGGATGATGATGAAGGGCCTGTCTCCAACCAGGGTTACATGCCATATTTAAACAAGTTCATTTTGGAAAAGGTAGGATTCTTAACTTTTTCTTGCTTTCAACTGTGTTTGATTTACCAAGTGGGCCCCAGAGGCCCTTTTTGGTGAGTTTAATATGTAATGTAATACACATATTATACACTGAACTTTTCATCCCAGATATTTCAAGGTACCACTTGAATATGTCCTCTGGGTTATATGCTAAATAGAATGCTATAAAATCCTATCATGTGTTTAGAAGCCCATATAGTCTATTGATATTTGCTGCCATGTTCAGTTTTTCCTTTGGATTGGATCATTAATAATATATACATAAAAGTGTTGAAAAAAATTGTTTTTGATACTGGAGTTGAACCCAGGGGCACTTAACTACTGAGCCACATTCCCAGTCTTTTTAAAATTCCAAGACAGGGTCTTGCTGAGTGGCTTATGGCCTTGCTAAGTTGCTGAGGCTGGCGTTGAACCTGTGATCCTCCTGTCTGAGCCTCCTGGGTCACTGGAATTACACATGTGCACCACTGTGTCTGGCCTCTCTCTCTCTTTTATTTAGTTGTAGATGGACAGAATATCTTTATTTTATTTATTTTGATGTGGTGCTAAGGATCGAACCCAGTGACTCACACATGCGAGGCAAGCGCTCTACCACTGAGCCCCAGCCCCAGCCCTGGCCTCTCATTTTTGATCCCATGATCTACTGTGTTCTAAGTTCTTCAGAGATGCCTTTATGAGATCACATCCTTCCCCTCTCTCCCTCCTAATCTAGACATTTTCCAAAATGTAGTTTTTAGCTGAGTTCTTCTTCTTACTTTCTTCTTAGAAAATGCTTTTATTTTGATGCCTGGTGAAAGTATTGCATTTTTTAGAACTTTAAATGAAATGTACTTTTTAACTGATATGTAAAAACAAAAAATGTATATATTTCTGGCATATAATGTGATGTTTCCTTACATGTATACATTATATAATGTTTAATTTGGGTAAAATCATCCTTCTGATATTTGTGATTTCCTTGTAGTGAGAACATTCACAATCCTTTCTTACCGCTTTTAGAAATATATAGTGCATTAGCATTGTCTCTAGTCACCCTACTATGTAATAGTGCACCAGAACTTCTTACTCTTATCTGACTATAACTTAGTACCTGTTGATAACTTTGCCCCATCCCTCCCTCCCAAGTGTTGAATTTAATGCATGAAAAAATAAAATAATGGACATTTATGGTACATTTAAATACTTTAAAAATTGGTGATTAAAAAGTTATGAAAGTACATGCTTACTATTAAATACATAACACAGGAATATATGGAATAAAAAGTGAATTTTTAGAAATCTTTCCAATCATTCTCCAGGAATAACCATTCTTAACAGTTTGGTGAATAACTTTGTCAAGCTTTTTAAAATTACATGCAAGCTGGGTGTGGTGGTGCATGCCTATAATCCCAGTAGCTCAGGAGGCTGAGGCAGGAGGATTGCAAGTTCAAGACCAGCCTCAGCAGCCTAGTGAGACCCTAAGAAATTTAGCCACACCCTGTCTCGAAATAAAAAATAAAAGAGGCTGGGGATATGGCTCAGTGGTTAAATGCCCCCTGGCTTTAATCCCTGGTACATAAAAAGATAAAAAGGGTTGAAGATGTATGTAGCTCCGTGGTAGAGCACCCCAGCTTCAATCTTCAGTACCAATAAATATATAGATAGATAGATGGATAAATAAATCAAGCAAGCAAACTGGGTTTAGTGGTGCATGCCTCTAATCTCAGCAACTGGGGAGGCTAAGGCAGAAGGATCACAAGTTCCAAGCCAGCCTTGGCTATTTATTTATTGATTTATTTTTGGTATCAGGGTTGAACCCAGGGGTGCTTAGCTACTGAACCACATCCCCAGCCCATTTTAATTTTTTTTAGTTTGAGACAAGATCTTGCTAAGGTGCTCAGGGATTCGCTAAATTGCTGAGGCTGCCTTTGAACTTGTCAGTCCTCCTGCCTCAGCTTCTTGTTGCAGCCTTGGCAATTTAGCAAGTTTGTCTCAAAAACAAAACAAAACAAAACAAAATTTAAAAAAAATGCAAAAGCAATAAAAGGGCTGGGGATATAGCTCAGGGGTAAGGTGCTCCTAGGTTATATCTCCAGTATTGAAAACAAAAAACAGGCAAATAGCACACAAACAAGCACATGTGCTTAGAAGTATGTACACCCCCTACTTTGTTTATTTTTTAAATTTTGAGATAGGGTTTTGCAAAGTTGCTGACAATCTGGCTAATTTGTAGAGGCTGGCCTTGAGCTTGTGATTCTCCTGCCTTAGCCTCCATTTGCTGGGATAACAGGTGTGAGCCACTGTGCCTGGCTATATGTGGTGTTTTGTTTTCTATATCAAGATTCATATGTGTGGTTCTTCAGCTTATGTTTTTTACTGAATAATACATTAGTGTCATATATCCACATTATGTACATTTAGTTTAGCTATGACAGTAATATTCATATAAAAAATTAGGGAATTCCTGCTTTTACTTGCTTATAACACTAAGTATGAACCTTTTTGGTATATGTCAAAAATGCTTTTCAAAGAGTGACAATAACATTTTTTAAATTAAAAATAAAATATATTTTAAAGACTCCATTTTCCTGTCACCTAAATACCACAACTATTTATATATTTTTTATGACTTAAGATTTTTATTGCTATTTAAACATACATTTAAAAATAATTTAGTGTCCTTTTATAATAGCAAAGTACAATAATTACCATTTATTGCAATTAGTAATATGGAGGTCAAAATGTTGTTCAGGATGTTTTTTATATATATATTTTTAGTTGTAGATGGACACTATACCTTTCTTCCTTCCCTCCCTCCTTTCTTTCCTCCCTTACTCCTTCTTCCTCTTCCTCTTCCTTTCTCCTCCTGTCCTCTTCCTCTTCCTCTTCCTCATCCTCTCTCCCTCCGCTTTCCCCTCTCCCCTCTCTTTTCTTTTCTGTGCTGAGTATGGAACCCAGTGCCTCACATGTGGGAGGCAAGCACTCTATCACTCAGCCACAACTCCAGCCCCAGGATTCTTCTTAAAAATCAGAAGAGGCTACATCATATATTTCAGAAATTTTGTAACAAAGTAATCAAAATTACAGTGTGTTCATTTGTATAGTACTTTTTTGTATCTATATTTGTTATTACTCATCAGTCCCACAATACAATTTCCTGGTCTTTCTTTGTGTGTGTTCATGTGTATATGTGTATATATATATCTGTGTTTGTATACATATGTATCTGTATGTATACATGTTTTGTATGTTGTGTATGTTTATCTGTGTATGTATACGTATATATCTGTATGGATACCTGTTTTATATGTTGTATATGTGCTTTTCTCCCTGCTTTGTGTTTATTTTCATTCAACAAATAAAGATTATATATATTTATAGTGTATAAAATGTTTTGAAATAGTATACACTGCAGAATGGTGAAATCGAAGTAATGTGTATTACCTCACATACTATTTATTTGTAGTCAGAATACTTAGACTCTTAGCAATTTTTAAATGTGTAGTACATTGTTATTAACTACAGTCACCATGTTGTATAGTCATCTTTAATTAGGAAAAAGACAAACCACACGATAATGAAATGGAAGATTTACTCAAACCTAGAAAAATCACGTATTTTATGATCCCATTTATATAAAAGGTCCCAAATAGGCAAATATGTAGAGAGAAAAAGTTGACAAGAGATTGCTAGGGGATGTGGGGAGGTTGAAATGGTAAGTACTAATTGGCTTGGAGTTTCTTTGGGAAAATGATGAAAATGTTCTAGCTAGTGATAATGGTTGTAAAGCCTTGTGGATATTTAGTAAAATTATGTACTTTAAAAGGGTGAATTTTATTAGCCCTTTAAAAGTATTTAAAGATTTAATCAACTTGTTGGTTTCTGTACATCTGAAGCATCTTCACAGTAAGATGCTGTATTATTTTCTGGAGTTTTTTTTTTTCTTTTTTTGCTATGTCTATTTTGTTCATTGATTAAGTTGCTCTGTAGTTAAAAGTAAATATGTCTTCAGCAAATATTTGATGATCTGCTATGTGTATGTGTTTAATCTTAAAACTTATAAACAGTAAAATTGTGTCTTATTAAAATATTCAAAAGATACTGTGAAATTCTCAGGACTCTGGAAATTGTTTTGTCTTTTAGTTGCTAGAATTTGTGTGGAATGAGTCATTGGAGAGGATATCCACTGGCTTAATATCTTGAAGTGCTGTTGGTGTAATATTTTTTTAAACCTCTTGAATTTTAAGTTTTAAAATGTTCTTTGTTTGAGTATTTGGATATTTTAAAGTTTTGTAACTGGAAGAGAAAAAAGTCCAAAATGTGCCACTAAATTTGTAGAAAAACTTATCCAAGGAGCGAGTGAGGATGTGATGAAACAGTGAGTCCTTGTTTATTACTGCTTAGCCACCTGGAGTGGAATTTTGCCAGTCCTGCAATCCAAGTAAGACAGCCAAGGTTTCCATGGTGTGGGTTTAAATTGTGCACAGATTAGTGCCTTGTTTTGAAATTTGGTTGGAAAAAAAAATGCCAATAGAATGAAGAATGTTGACACAAAGCTTAGAGATTGCCATTAGTTATGCAAAGAAAATAGGAAGTATTGATTAAACATTTGCAAGGTGTGCTTTCATATGTACTGCCTCATTTGATCTTCATATTAATCCTGTGAGTAGAACTGGAATTGTCCCCATTTAATGCAGGAGGAAATAGAAGCTAAGATAGCCTAGCTAATAAGGATTAGATAAGTTTTGAAACTAAACCATTTAGCTTTTCCAACAGCGTCCCTTCAACTGTATTCTTGAGGGATCAATTGCTCCCTTTCAGAATTATGGTTTTTTCCTAGTTATTTGGTTACACAGGGGAAATACTAGTGGAAGGCAGTGATGTAGTTACTTAAAAAAAAAGTCTGACGACAGGCTGTTTTCTCTCTTGAAGGGGGCCCACTGCACGCTGGGGTGTACTTCAGTCACTTAAACCCTTTATTCTTTTTCTGGAAAAAAAAATTCTGATAATCTCAAACTATTGCAGCATCCATCCAATTCTCTTAGATACTTTCAAGTGTTTTAGTGTGTGGTGTTCTTTAGTTTCCATTTGGTTAGTTTGTCTCCAGGTTGTTTTAAAGGTCTTTTGCCTTTGCCCGAGAGTATTATTATTCTGAAGGAGTTGGGACTAAGATAAATATTGTTGACACTCACTTTCTATAAGGTAATTTTTATATTTGTCTTCTGTATTTACTTTCTGATAATCATTCCTGTTGTTCTTCACATGGATAGAATTTATTTTTAGTTTCTCTGAAACTTAAATGATTAACTTATCTGTTGTTGTTTTATCGAATATTTTGCCTTCCATGTATGCTAACTTTGCTAAATTCCTTCTTTAGCAAGAGTGGAATTCCACAAACATTTAGGAAGAAATTTTAATTTTAGTGAATTTTTCTTCTTCTTTTTTTTGCAAAGTGACACCATACTTGAATTATCAGATGGTGAATAATTGAAGAAATTGGTATCTTAACATTCATTTCCTATTTAGTCCAAGGAACTACATAAAAAACTAGTTCTGCTTCAGCATGTTTAAGAGGCAGTCTAATTCTTTCATGAGATTTAATGGCTGATTAGGCTTGCTGGTCCAAATCATTGTCAGTTCTTTTCCTGGCTCTATAGAGTAAGACTTGGTCTTTGCTATGTGATTAAAACCGGTAATTCATTGGCAGCATACCAGCTTCAACTTGGAGACTCTGATTCTTTCTAACAGATTTTTTTTTTATTGTTTTGTTTTTTGGAAGCATACATACAAGAAAAACACAGAACATTTTGGCTTAATGTCATCTCCTTTAGAAGCTAGAAGTCTCTGCATTCTTTTTTCCTAGTCTTTTATGCTCTTCTCTGCTTGTGTGTGTGAACTTTCTTACCATGCTTGGTGCTCACGTGGCAGTTACATTTCTTGCATAACATGTGGGTTCAGTTTTCTTCTGCTGGTTGAATAACTGTGCCTTCAGCCCTCAAGAGTACTTCCACTGTGTGCCTAACAGCCATCACTTAATACGAAGTGGTACTGCTCTTAACTATGCAAACTCATGCTTTGGTATGTTCTTTCTGCCTTGTAGTCTGTATTATTTTTTTCTTTCATTGTTGTTTGAAAGTTGTATAGTCTTTTGGTTTTTACCTTGATTAGTTGCTCAGGCTGGCCTTGAACTCATGATCCTCCTGCCTTAGCCTCCTGAGTAGCTGGATTACAGACATGCTGAAAGTCGTATGGTTTAAATTTGGCACATTGACCAAGTTGTACTCTACATTTTCATCATATTTGTGAATCAACGGAGAACTATACACTTCAGAGCAAATAAAGGAGTTTCATGCTGAGAGCTATGGATGACTATTCTGCTGTGAACACTTTGACCAACAATATAAATGTCAGAGTGATACAAAGAAATACTGTTTTAAAAAGTACCAGCTTTATTGACATGTAATTCATATACCCTGTAATTTACCTATTTGACACATGCAGTTTAGTGGTTTTAGCATAGTTACTATTTTGTGTGATCTATTACCACAGTCTATTTTGGAATATTTTCACTATTCCCTTCTCCCCAAATTTCATACCTATTAGCAGTCACACTCCCCTCATATTGCTGGACAAGCACCAGTCTACTTTCTATTTATGGATTTGTGTATTTTGGGCATTTAGTTTTTTTTTTAATATTTTTTTTAGTTGTAAATAGACACAATATCTTTATTTATTTTTACGTGGTGCTGAGGATTGAACCCAGTGCCTCATGCATGCAAGGCAAGTGCTCTACCACTGAGCTATAATCCCAGTCCCAGGGGCATTTAGTTTCAGTGGAGTCATATATTATGCAGCCTTTTATTTCTAGCTTCTTTCACTTGGCACATTTTCAAGGTTCATCCATTTTGTAACATGTACTTCATTCCTTTTTATAGCCAAATTATATTCTATTGTGGATACACCACATTTTGTTGACACACTCATCAATGGATGCACATTTGAGTTGTTTACTTCAGTGCAACAGCAATAGCTTTTCTCTGTTCCTCATGTTACCAAGGCTCTTTCTGCCTCAGAGCCTTCAGATATGCTGCTTCCTCTGCTGTAAGACTTCCTCCACCCATAAGATGCAGTCACTTCTTGTCCATCCTCTGGTCTTTGTGTACGTGTCACTTCCGCAGGGAGGTTTCCTTAGGTGGCACCCCACCCTTTCCAGAGCTAACAACAATCTCATTATGTGTTCTCACAGCATCCTATCCTTTTTCTTCTGAGGACTTAGTTTTCAGAGTATAGGTGCTAGAGTGTTGCTGTAATGTTTGGGGTTGGATTCTGCTTATGGAGTGTGAGTTCTGTGATGATGAGGTCTGACTCACTGTTGTTCAGTCTTAACACAATGACTGGCACTTGGTGAACCCTCACAATTATCTGAACGAATGAGCAAATGAACCCTGTATACAATGCAGAGAGGATGCAACGTGAATAAAATATGGCCTTCTATTTTAAATAATTGATGATTTTGTGTGAACTATAGTAAATATAGAACTTGGACTCAGAAAAGAGTTGGAGGTTAGAATTGTGTGTGTGGCTATAAGAGCCTTCCCTTTTTGCCTTTTCCATTTTCTTGGCTTTTGTACTTTCGCTCTGGTTTAAGTGGTTTTATGAAACTAATGTTTTTCCATTGAGATATAATTCACTTTAAATACAATTTACTGTTTCGTTAGTTTGTTTTTTGCAGTGTTGGAGATCCAATCCAGGTCCTTGTGCGTGCTAGGCAAGTACTTTACCTCTGAGCTAATATCTCCAGCTCAAACTACCATTTTAAGGTGTATAATTCAATAGTTGTTAGTACATTCATTGTGTTGTACAGTCATCATCTCTATCTAATTCCAAAATCCCCCAAAGAAATCCAGTGTCAGTAAGTAGTCAGTCTCCATTCTGCCTTTCCCCAGCCACCTAGCAACAACTAATCTACTTTCTGACTCCATGGGTTTGCCTGTCAGAATATTTCATATTAATGGAATTGTTTAATATGTGGCCTTTTGTGTAACATATTTTCAAGGTCCATCCATGTTGTAATGTGTCAGTATTTCGTTTTTAATGGCAAATAATATTCCATTGTATTGATATGCCACATATGTTCACCCATTCACTGTTTATACACGTCTTCTTTCTTGTTTTTCTTTCTTTTTTGTCATTTTTTTTCTGTTGCTATCCTAGTGGTTATGAAAACTTACTATTCTTAAGCCTTTTAAAAATTGGCAAAGAATAAGCGATGAGCTTATGTAAACAGTCCTTGCACTTTGTTTTTCATCATCCTAAAACAATCTCTAATCATCCAGCCCTTTGACATTTCTGTTCAATAGCTGAGTGCACAGCACCAACAGACAAAAATCCTGGCTCACGACTCTGCTCTATTTTCACCTGAATAATCCTTATGTACTCTTCATAATTAAGCATGATTTGCATCCAGCCTCCATCCTCACTATCTGAATTATATTCCAGAGCACCCTGTACTCATCTTTATTGTAGCATATGCACATAACTGTATTCCTCATTGCATCAGATTCCTAGTGACTAGAAGCTGTGTAAAGTCGGACTGTCTTATTTGATGTGGGAGTCCCATATTACATATACTACTGACCTATAGTAGACAAATATTTTACTTTTTATCTGATAATATGCAGGGTTATTTGCATATTATCAGATAACCAGTAAAAGAAAGGACCTAAAATAAGGGTCTTGAGCTGCAGTTCAGCTCAAGGACAGATATTGATACAGACTTGACTATATAAACAGCAAAGATGATTTATTCTTTTCCCTTTCCTACACATATAGTTGCCTTTTATATGCACTCTGATCAGCATATTGCTTTTTCTTTATTTTGTCTTTTCCTTCCAGAACATCATATTTAAAAATAATCAAATACTTGGTAGCATTTAAAAAATTAGCTCGTCATATGTTTCTTGCTCTTAGAACATTGAACACCATTTGTTTTATTTAGTATATGATGTGTGAAATCCTGTAGACCCCAAATTGAATTTCCTTACTTTGTTGTAATCCCTCATGTGAAAGCTTTGAATGCTAATTCTTTATGTACTATTTAATGTTGAAAAGTGATGGATTTTGTACTTAAAAAAAATGGTGATAGGGACCTGGAGAGGGAGGAAAAGAGGGAAATGGGACATACTGAAGAATGGTATTGGACTAATTATATTATTATATTGTGTGCATATATGAATCCCACTATTATGTGTAATTATAATGCACCAATAAAAATATGGAAACAATTGTGTTAAAATGCATAACATAAATTAACTCTTTTTAACAGTTTTAAGGACATATATGGTATTTTAAATTATATGCATATTGCTGTACAGAGATTTCTAGAACTTCTTCTTGAAGGCCTGAGACTCTATTGGACAACGCCCCCTTTCCTACTTCCTCCAACCCCTGACAACCACCATTCTACTCTCTGTTTAGTGAATTCAATTTGCTTAAGTTAGATATCTCATAAGTGAAATCATACATTATTTAACTTTTTGTGATTGGCTTATTTCACTTAGCATAATATTCTTTTTTTTTTTTTTTTTTTTTTTGGTACTGGGTATTTGTGTTTTATGTAGAGACAGGGTCTCACTGAGTTGCTTAGCGCCTCCCATTGTTGAGGCTGGCTTTGGACTCGTGATTCTCCAGTCTCAGCCTCCCAAAGTGCTGGGATTACAGGTGTGTACCACCATGTCCACCTAGCATAATATTCTTAAGGTTCATCTATGTTGTAGCAAATGACAGAATTTTCTTTTTTAAGTCACATAATATTCTATTGTATAACTATGTATCTATATATCTACATATATATCACATTTTCTCTGTTCATCTTTAAAAAATTTTTGTTAGTTGTAGATGGAGAGAATACCTCTATGGTTTTTATTTTTATTTTTTTATGTGGTGCTGAGGATTGAACCTAGTGCCTCACTTGTGCTAAGCGAGTGCTGTACCACTGAGTCCTAACCCCAGCCCCTCTGTTCATCTTTTGATGGACATTTAGGTTGCTTCCATATGTTGGCTAATGCGAATAATGCTGCAGTGAACATGGTGTGCAAATATCTCCTCAAGGTCTAATTTTCAGTTTTTTTGAATATGTACCTGAAAGTGGGACTGCTTAATCATATAGTAGTTTTATTTTTCACTTTTTGAGAATCCACCATACTGTTTTCCATAGCAGCTTCACCATTTTATAATCCTACCAACAGAAAACTAGTTTCTGGTTTCTCTATATCCGCACCAATACTTAAACTATTTTTTATTTTTTTGATAGTGACCATTGTAACAGGTATGAGATGATATCTCATTGTAGTTTAATTTGCATTTTCCTGATGATAAATGATGTTGAGCATCTTTTCATATGCTTGTTGAAAATTTGTAGATATTCTTTGGAGACGTGTCTATTCATATCCTGTTTTCATTTTAATTTTTCTTCTTTTGTCCATTTTAAAATGGTTTTCTTAGCTGGGCGCGGTGGCTCAAGCCTGTAATCCCAGCACTTAGGGAGGCTGAGACAGGAGAATCGTGAGTTCAAAGCCAACCTCAGCAACGGCTAGGCGCCTCGCAACTCAGTGAGACCCTGTCTCTACATAAAACACAAAATAGGGCTGGGGATGTGGCTCAGTGGTTGAGTGCCCCTAAATTCAATCTCCAGTACCCCCTCGCCCCAAAATTGGTTTTATTGAGTTTTAGGAGTTCTTTATGTGTTCTAGATGTTAACCTCTTTATTTTTTTTGGTAGGGGAATTGAACCCACAGTGCTCTTCCATGAGCTACATCCCCAGTCCTTTTTATTTTTTGAACTGATCTTCCTGCCTCCGCCTCCTGAGTTGCTGGTATTACGGGTTGTTTGCCACTGTGTCCAGTTTAGATATTAATTTCTTATCCAATATATGGTTTGCAAAAATATTTTCTCCTGTTCTGTAGGTTGCCTTTTCACTCTGTTGATTCTTTCCTTTGTAGTACAGAAGTTTTTAAGCTTGTAGTTCCCTTTCTGTTTTTGGCTTTGTTGCTTGTGTTTTTAGTATCACTTCCAAGAATGTCATTGCCATTGCTGTGTCATCAAGCTTTCACCTTGTGTTTTCTCCTAGTTTTAGGTCTTAGATTTAGGTCTTTAATAATAAATTTTGAGTTCATTTTTATATGTGATGTTACGTAAGGTTCTATCTTCATTTAGTGTCAATATGAATATCCAGTTTTCCTAGTACTATGTGTTGAAGGCTATCTTTTCCCTGTTGTGTATTCTTGCAACCTTGTTGAAGATCATTTTTTTTATATATATATTTTTATATATATATATTTTTAGTTGTAGTTGGACACAATGTCTTTATTTTATTGCTTTGTACGTGGTGCTGAGGATCGAACCCAGGGCCTCACGCATGCAAGGCAAGCGCTCTACCGCTGAGCTACAATCCCAGCCCCGAAGATCATTTGATCATATGCTTGAGGGTTTATTTCTGGGTTCTCTACTCTGTTGCATTGGTCTATATTACCTGTCTTTATGGCAGTACTATGCTGTTTTGATTACTGTAGCTTTGTAATATGTTCTGAAACCAGGAGGTATGAGGCCTCCAGTTTTGATTGTTTTTGGCTATTTTGGGGTCCTTTAAAAGATTCCATACAAATTTTAGATGTTTTTCTGTTTTTGCAAACAATGCCATCGGGGTTTTCATAGGGATTGCATTGAATCTGTAGATTGCTTAAGTTGCGTGAGCATCTTCACAGTATTAAGTTTTCCAGTCTATGAACATTTATTTGTATCTTCTATACTTTCTTTCAGCAGCATTTTGTAGTTTTCATTGTATAGGTCTTTTCCCCTTCTTGGTTAAGTTAATTTCTGGGCATTTTATTCTTTTTGATGCTATTGTAACTGATATTTTCTTTTTAAAATTTTTTTTTCTCTTTTGGATATACATTAGAGTAGATTGTATTTTGACATATTTTATATACATGGAGTATAACTTCCCGTTCTTGTGGTTATACCTGATATGGAGTTATACTGGTTGTATATTCATATGTGAACATAGGAAAGTTATGTCCAATTCATTCTACTATCTCTCCTCTTCCCATCCCTTATCCCTTCCCTGCATTCTCCTTTGTCTAATCCAATGAATTTCTATCCCCTCCCACTTATTGTGTATAAGCATCTACATATCAGAAAGAACATTTGGCCTTTGGTTCTTTGGGATTGGCTTATTTCACTTAGCATGATAGTATCCAGTTCATTTATTTACCAGCAAATGCCATAATTTCATTCTTCTTTATGGCTGAGTAATATTCCATTGTGTATATATACAAGCATTGTATATATACCGTATTTTCTTTATTCCTTCATCTGTTCAAGGATACCTAGGTTGGGTCTATAGCTTAGCTATTGTGAATTGAGCTATTATAAACATGATGTGGCTGTGTCATTACAGTATATTGATTTTCAGTCCTTCGGATATATGTCGAGGAGTGGGATAACTGGGTCAAATAGGGGTTCCATTCCAAGTTTTCTTTTCTTTCTTTTTTTTTTTAAGTAGTAGATGGACACAATACCTTTATTTTACTTGTTTATTTTTATGTGGTGCTGAGGATCGAACCCAGTGCCTCACACGTGTTAGGCAAATACTCTACTACTAAGCCATAACCCCAGCCCCCATTCCAAGTTCTCTGAGGAATCTCCATACTGCCTTCCATTAGGCAAACTAATGTATGGAGAATATACTTGGTTTCTGATCCCATTGCAATCTGACTTTTATCCAGACTTGGCTGTCTTGGAGGTAGCTAATGATCTCCTAATTGCAAAATCAGTCATCTTCTTTAAAACTTCTTTTCCTGTGATCTCTCTGTAGCATTAGACACTATTAATCAAGATTTTTTTTAACCATTTCCTCACAGTTTTCATTGTTTGTGGTTTTTCTATCACTTTGACCCTTTGACCATAATTACTCTTCCTCCCCTCACATTGTAAATGCAGGTGCACCTTGAAGTTCCATTTTTGACTCCATTTCTTTTCTTGCCTTATATTCTCTTTTAGTGATCTCATTGGCAATCATGACTTTGGTCATTTTCATTTTGTATTTGATTCATAAATCTGCCTCTCTTGTAGGTTACATGTCACTTCTTTGGTTGTCTTCGGACACCTACGTCCAAATGTCTTGACAGAACTTCAAGCTGAAGAGCCCATAACTGAGTACTTTCCCTTTCCCTCTCCCCTTGTTGTTTGCGGTGCTGGAGACTGAACCCAGGACCTTGCACATACCAGGCAAGTTCTGTACCATTGAGTTACACTTCTAGCCCTTGCCTTCGTTTTGTCAAAACACTGATCTAGTCCCCCAGATCTCACCTATTTTATATTCATCCTTTCTGTCCATTTTTACCAAGCTCTTACCCTAGTTGGGGCCTTTAATGCCTTTTGCCTGGTAGTTCTGCAGTAATTTTCTAATCTTTTTTCTTTCTCTGCAACCTTTTTTTTTTTGGGTACTAGAGATTGAACCCAGGGGCACTCGACCACTGAGCCACATCCCCAGCCCTATTTTGTGTTTTATGTAGAGACAGGGTCTCACTGAGTTGCTTAGCGACTTGCCATTGCTGAGGCTGGCTTTGAACTCAGATTCTCCTGTCTCAGCCTCCCTAAGTGCTGGGATTACAGGCTTGCGCCACCGTGCCCAGCTTCTCTACAACCTTTTGCATACTAAAATCCACCTAGTGTAATTTTGTCTGTATAATTTTCCTAAAACATAACTAATTTTTGCTCTTTACTCAAAAACCTTTGCTGATTTCCTTCTGTATTTATAATAAAGTTAGTTCCAAAGCATGCTATACATCTGATTTTAGCTTGTTCCTGCACCCATGTCAACCCAACTTGGCTACTCACCATTCCCCAAACATGAGTGGCACCTGCTGCTGCTGTGCGTTGGCTCATGGCTTTTCTTCTCCTGCCCTTTAGAGTGACCACTGTATCTTAAGGTCTACCTCAAATACCATCTTTTCTGCAAAGTACTAACCTGGGCTGCCTATGACCTGCTTGTTTTCTGTTCTAAAACCCTTCAGCCGGTGTTTTTGTACAGGCTCTTTCCCAGAATTATTAATCCCTTTGTGATTTGATCTTTCTTTGCTTTTGCAGCCACTTTTCTAGCTACTCCCTCTTAAGAATTCTATGATTTACCACATAATCCACATAGAATCACTTCTTGTTCCTCTGAGCAAGGAGATAGATATATTTTCATGCAATGTCATTTCCCCTGTGTGGCATATCTTCCACCTAGTGTTTTTTCAGGGTGTGGGTAGTGGCCTTTGCAAGTAGTTCTGCATAGATGTCCTCTGTGACATAAATGGTCTTCATCTACTGGTTTTGACATTTACTAGTCATGTGAACTTGATAAAAGTACTCAGTTTTTCTGAACTTCTATTTCCTGATTTGTAAAATAGGGATGATATTTACCCTTAGCAGCAGCAATTACTGCTACCCTTGCTGCTTTCCCTCCATGAAATCAGTTGTGTGTGATGGCGGCATGGAAAATGATGCCAGACAGAGATGAGGTTCTGAACGCAAAACAAAGGGAGATCTTCCTATTTCTGGAGGACTGGTTTGCCAACCAGAAATTCTAAGTAGAGATCAAGAGAAGCTTCTCCTTGTAGCCAGCTAGTGATTTCTTCCTTCCAGGGTACACAGCCCTTTTTTTTTTTTTAATTTTTTTTTTAGTTGTAGATGGACACGATGTCTTTATTTTATTGCTTTGTATGTGGTGCTGAGGATCGAACCCAGGGCCTCACGCATGCAAGGCAAGCGTTCTACCGCTAAGCCACAATCCCAGCCCCTACACAGCACTTTTTGTTCTCCAAAAAAGAAATGCTTTGCTCGTGTCCTGTTGGCAACTCCTGCCTTCTCCAGGATATCTTTCATATTGTTCCCAAATATGGCTTGGAAAGTGAGGATTGCGGCTCCATCCAGCTCCATCAGTAAAAAGTCCTGACTTTTCAAGATTGAGTGATCAGGCTCTTTAGGACCCTCTAGCTTTACCTTTCATTATGTTCCATGTAGTGGACACTTGCCATTTTGGGTCTTTCTAGCATTTGAAAGTTTTTCTTATGTTTGGGAAATCCAGTAGTGTCTTGATAGGGAACAGGCCCTGTCTCATATTGAGAAACTGAAGAGTTCAGATTATTATTTTTCCTGCTCCTTGGCAGCTGGAGCATAGGAATGTGGCCCGGGCTCAGTGGAGACACATTGCAGAGAGTGGCAAGAGAATGAAGAAGGGGTGACATCCCTGTGGACAGCGGTGGTGTCCTCGTGTCTCCTTCAGACTTTTCCTGTGAGTGGTTTTGGCTTCAGTTCTGGCTCTCTACCCTGCTTTAAGTACTAGCCTGATTTCAGCACCTCCATTTTCCAGCTCTCATGTTGGATCTGGGAAGTTACCCATTGTTTTTCTAATAAACTTCTTTTCTGTTTAAAGGAACTCAAGATGGTTTCTGTTCCCTGCACTTACAAGGAGCTTTGTCTGATATCACCCTTCGGTGCCAAGTGCCTATTTCACATTAAACCTCCTACAGTCCTTTCAAACTAACCATAGTTGTCTTTACCTCTGGGCTTTTTCACATTCTGTTCTATTACCTGGAATACCCTACATCCCATTCTTGATTTGTTGGACCTTTGAAGGTACTTTGGGACTCAGCTTTGTTGTCACAGAACTCATTCTGCAAATCTTCCCTTGAATCTTAAAATTGAATAAGTCCTGCAGTGTTCCCATGGAATTCTCTGTTTATCATAGTACTTGTCTTTATGTTCCCCAGAGAAATGGGCTAATGTTGGGTATCTTTGCACTTTTCCTGGCAAATAATTGCTTTCTGAATTTTATTTGTTGAATAGTGAAACATTCTTTTGAATTATAGACTGTTACATCATACTTTGTCTTTTACATATGTTTTCCTTTCTTTTCTCTTCTTTCTTCCTTTTATTTATTTTTTTTATTTTGGTATCCAGGATTGACCCACTGAGCCATATTCCCAGCCCTTTTCCTTTTTTATTTTGAGACAGGGTCTTGTAGCAAATATGTGGTATATGGCTATTGGTTAATAGAGTTGATAAACATAGAAGCCTGAAGAAGGCTTTTTCTTCTATTTTACTTGGCTGATATAACCCTTATTTTGAACTGATTCATTGGGGTTTTTTCTCATTCCTTTTTAGGTCCAAGATAATTTTGACAAGATTGAATTCAATAGGATGTGTTGGACCCTCTGTGTAAAAAAAAACCTCACAAAGAGTTTCCTGCTCATTACGGAAGAAGATGCATTTAAAGTATGGGTTATTTTCAACTTTTTATCTGAGGACAAGTATCCATTAATTATTGTTCCAGAAGAGGTAAGGTGTGGCTTTGGGGAGTTTTTTCATGGCCATCTTAGCACTGATTACATCTTAGTTGGAAGTATCTATGTTGATTTAGTGTAGATATGGAAGGAGAACCTTGACTAGTGTTTTTATTTATTTATTAATTTTTTTAGTTTTTTTTTGGTTTGTTTGTTTTGGTACCGGGGATTGAACTCAGGGGTAGTCAACCACTGAGCCACATCCCCAGCCCTGTTTTGTGTTTTATTTAGAGACGGGGTCTCACTGAGTGCTTAGCACCTTGCCACTGCTGAGACTGGCTTTGAACTCGTGATTCTCCTGTCTCAGCCTCCCAAAGTGCTGGGATTACAGGCATGCACCACCGTGCCTGGCTTGACTAGTATTTTAGGGTAGAGGCAAAACAGCTTGACTCCAGAAAAGCCCCAAATTTAGTGATTTGGGGATATGTAATACCCTTGGGGATTTGCAGAGAGTGTGGGACTTTCCTCTGTAAATTACTATGATTATAGATGAGTCCATCCTCAAGTCCAAAGAGTCTTAGTTCAGTACAAGTCACAATGTAATTTTCTGTCTACTTGCATATTGGCAAAACCATAACAACTACCTGAGTGGTGCTGTATGGGTAAGAGGGTCCAGAATGTTGTTCTCAGGGCTGTTTTATGTGAGTAAATACTGTTCTTGTTTTAAAGTCTAAGAGGATGACTTTTCACAGTACTTTTCAAAGTAAATGAAAAAGGACATCTGCTTGTTTTGTTCTGGGTTATTTTTCTTGAACTTCTAGAAAAATAGGAAAAATAGAAGTATTGTTTCTGTGCTACCTTACCACCCAAAAATTGATACATATAATTCATGCTCATTGTGGTGGTAAATTTAGGGAAGACTAATGTGCAAAATTAAAATTAGCTAGTCCTCTCTCTCTAAAAAAGTCATTTTTAATCCCTTGACCCTGGAAAAATTACTTAACCTCTTGTATCTTAATTTCCTCATCCATAAAATAAGGGTAATCACAGTTTTTATGCTAAGGGTTGTGAGGTTCTGTATTTAAAGGATTTAACTCAGTGCCCACCATGTAATGTACACTCATTAAGTGTGTTAACTCCTCTGAGTACTGTTATTATATACATTTTTTGCATACTAGCCTGCTTATTTCCTTGAGATAAATTTCTAGCAGAGGAATTCTAAATTCGAAGAAATGAATATTTTTAAGGCATTAGATGAACAAGGGAAAATTGCCCTTCAGAAAGACTATATGTACCAATTTATACATCTCACAGAAGTGGTTGAGGATGCCCATTTTCACCCATTCAGGCTAGTCTCTGGCTTTGTGTGTGTGTGTGTGTGTGTGTGTATGTGTGTATGTGTGCGTATGTGGTGTTGGGGATTGAACCCAGGACCTCATGCATGCTAGGCCATCATTTTACTACTGAGCTATATTCATAGCCCTAATCTCTGACTTTTTAAAAAAAAAATTTTTTTTTAGTTGTAGATGAACACAGCATCTTTATTTATTTTATGTGGTGCTGAGGATCAAACCCAGTGCCTCACACATGTGAGGCAAGTGTTCAGCCACTGAGCCAAAATCCCAGGCCTAATCTCTGACTTTTATGATTCATGTTTGTGTTAAGAAAATAATTGCAATCTTAAAAGTTTGCACTGTCATATTTCTATTTAACATTGGTAAACCTTTTCTGACTGCCAGCAATAAGTGAGGCACCAACAAGAATACAAAATAGAAATGGTTACTGCCTGTCTTCAAGGAATTTACAGTCTACTGAGGAGAAAAATAAGTCAAATGTAATGTAAAGCAAAACAGACTGCCCTTTAGAGAAGAAAACGTGCAAACGTACTAAAGGGAAAACTTTATTCCGTCTTGGGGGAATTAAGGGATTGGGGAAGTCTTTTTTTAAAGAGAGGCAACATAATGTAGTGGTTAAAAGCAGTGTCTTAAAATCTTCTAGTCAGGGGCCAGACAGTAAGTATTTGAGGCTTTGTGGGCTTTTAAGCCCATACCAGCACTGTCAGACATTCTCAGCTCTGCTGTTGTAGTATGGAAGTGTCACAATCAGTGCATGGCTGTCTCTCAATAAAACTTTCGTTTATGGAGTTAAAATTGGGATTTCATGTATTTTTCATGGATCGTGAAATACTATTTTTTGTTTTGTTTTGTTTGTTTTTCTAAATTTTTTTTTTTAGTTGTAGATGGACACAATACCTTTATTTTATTTATTTTTATGTGGTGCTGAGGATCCAACCCAGGGCCTCACACACGTGAGACAAGCACTCTACCACTGAGCCCCAGCCCCAGCCCCGTGAACTACTGTTTTGATTTCCCCCCAACTATTTAAAAATGTGAAAACTACTCTTAGATCATAGGTGTATAAAAACAGATTATGAGTCAGATTTGGCTGGTGGATTGTAATTTGTTACATCCTCATTTCCTAACAAGCTCAAGTGTCAAATTTCCTGGATTTGTATTCTGGCTCCATCTCTGTTCGCTAGCTGACCTTGGGCAATTTACTTATTTTGTTTTTGCTGCAATTTCCTCAACTTTAAAATAGGGATAATGCTACTGTCTTCTTCCTAGTGTTTTTAAGAAGATTGAATGAGAGAATGCCTGGCCTAAGAAAAGCAGTCACTAAACATTAGCTATTATATTTATGGGGAAAGTAGAACTTATACTGGGTATTAAAGGATGGGGAGGATTTCAATTAATGGAGAAAGCAGAGAGGAATAATTTTGGATGAAAGAAATAGTTGTAGTTGTATGAGGTAGAAAAGCAAAGGGTATGTTTGAAATGAGTGAGATACCCAGTACGAGTGAATTGCCAGTCATTACATTTACTTGGAAACAGCCAACTTGGCTGATTTGAGCCAAAAATAAATTTTTTAAAAAAGGATGCTGATCCCTTTCAATAAACAACTTGTTACCCCAAAGTCTGTATTACAGTCTGCTTCCCAAGGATCCCAACCAACAATAATCAATGTGTATAAATTTTTAATACCTATAATTTGGTATGTGGGTGTCAAAGAACACTTGAATTTAGTAGAATTTAAAATAAATGCTTTGTTTTGTTTTTTAAAAGGGTGCTGTGGGTAGCTCACAGAATCATCATCATGACTGAAAAATCAGGTGCAGAGGCTATGTAGCTTAGTCTATACTAGTTACTCCAATGAAGAGCCCTAGGAAATGGCTGCAGCCACCAGAGGGCAGGTATTGCACTTGAACCATGGAATACCTCTGGCCTGGACACTTGGTGTTGCCCAGGAACTCAAATAGCTCCTGCTACCAGGGAGAGTACTCCATAGTATCCTGTCTCTACAGTCAGGCATGATACATCTAATTGGCATGGCCTAGGTGAAGCACTGGTGCTAGCTGCAAAGGAGGCTTGGAAAGGGTGCATTTGTATTTTCAGCTTTTACATTGTGAGGTAGAGAATTCCCCAGGCTTAAGAAGGGAGTTAGATGCTGGGCAGTTACAAAAGAATGGAAAAACAGGCAGTTACAAAAGAATGCCACATGTCCTATCTAACTGAAACATGATGACATTGAAGAAGAGTGGTGGTGGATGAGGCTGGAGAGTTTTGACTTTTTCCTGTACACAGTGGGGTAGCTGTGAGCCACTCATGGGTTCTGAGCTAGAGAGTAATAGGTGAATTAATAAAATATGGAGAGATGGGAAGCTAAGAAAAGATAAGTGACACTGAGGGCTATGGTGTAGTATAAGTGAGAATGGAAAAGGAGACCAGATGGAAGGATCCTAAGGTCACAGGACCAAGTGCATAGTGCCTGGCTGTGGGGAGGTATCAGGCCTGGGCAACTGGGGATAATACAGTGTTTTGTTTAAAGCATGGTCTTGGAAATCAGACTGATTGGTTTGAAACCCAACTTCACCATTTATTTGCTATGTGACACATGACTTAATCTCTCTGTTTGGGTTTCTTCATCTTAAAATGGCATACTTTTCTTTGGCATACTCAGGACTGAAAAAAATTGACATGTGTGAAGCATTTAACATAGTGCCTGGACCTGTGATAAATGCTCATGAAAATTGTTGGGGTGGGGGAGAGCGTGTGCGTGCAGGTGGGAGGAGAGAGTGACAGTGAATACAGAGAATAAGTGACAGGGTGATCAACAAGCTGAGGACATGATGGATGTGCTACATTTGGCATTTTAGATGGGATATCCTTGTGGAACTATCCTGTAATCAATAGAAAGTAAACAATATAGAGCTTGTTAGAGGGCAGGGCTGGAGACAGAGGTAGGGAAACCATGGAAGTAAGTTAAATCATGGAGGAAGGGACTGCAGTGGGATTTTTGAGGGCCAAGGGCAGAACCTTGGGACTGTTTCTATAGCAGGAGGAGGAAGAAGATTTGGTAAAGGAAGCTGAATTGAACAGGCTGTGTGATAGAAGGAGAACTGGGAGAGTGTTGCCAAAGAAACAAAAAATTCTAAGCAGCAGAAAGGTGATTACTGGCATTAGATGCTACAGAGAAATTAGTGATAAGTTGCTCTTGGATTTAACAGTTGGTGGTCATTGGTAATTAAGGAAAAGACAGTTTCACTTTAGTAGAAGGAATGTTTCTTAGTGTTAAGTAACAGTAATGATGTATTAATTGTGTATGTAGGTTAAAGGGAAAATAAAAAAGACAGCATGCTGTGGAATATTTGTTCAAGGAAATTGTCTAGCTTAATACAGAGACATACGAATGGAAATAGAGTGATGATAGATGTAGAAAAAGGTATACAGTTATATTTTTAAAACTTGACTGTTGCTTGGAAAAACTATGCAAATAAGATTTCCAGTATTGTCTTTAAAGACATTTTGTAGTTACACTCAGTATTCCAGATACATATATATATCTAAGTATTCCAGATATATCTATGTGTGGGTTTTTTTGGGACTGGAGTTAGAGTTGGTCTTTTACCATTGATGTTTTCTTTTTTTCCATCACTAAAATATTTATGGTGGACTTGAAGGTGACCTTATCCTGATTTCAGAATTAGAAATTAGTAAGGAGGGAAGTACTGGGGAGTGATATTGGCCAAATTATATTGTTATATTGTGTGCATGTACAAATATGTAACAAATCCCCTCATTATGTATAACTATAATGCACTAATAAAAAATGTGGAAAGAGAAAAAAAAGAAATTAGTGAGTAAGGAGACAATTTTATTCCTTGATGTAACAGTACTTGCTTGATGTGGGAGACTTGTCATGGGCTTTAAATTATCACTGAGCCACATCTGTGAAGCGAGCCAGTCAGCATCAGCCTCCTGACTACTCTAAGAAATTTAAAAAACTAGTGTTGCAGGTGGCCTGAAGAACAGGACCCACATGGGCCTCTGTGTGTGCCATGATTATCCATTCTGCAGCCCAGAGCCCAACCCAGATTCTTCAGAGGACTTACCTTCATTGCAGGCTGATTCGAATGTCTTGGTGTCTCTCTGAAAAAAAGTTCATCTTATTTGAAAAGAGAACAGCCTCTCTTTGATTCATTAGAATAGCCAGGCAGTGGACCTTATGTTTTTTTTTTGTTTTTGTTTTTGGTACTTTTTTGGCCTTTAATTGCCTCAGCATTTCTTCTCCCCAGAAGTAGAATTAGAGTTAGCATTGTAGATTATTCCTCTGTGGACAGGCATGCTTCTTCTGGGAAAGGAGGGTCATTGGAACAGGAATACGGAACTACTTTGGCTGCTGAACCAGCCTCCCGAGGACTAACGCGTGGACTTGTACTTACTGAGCTCTCAGCGTATCACCTTTGGCTAGGTATAGCAAACCCAAATGGTAAACACATCATGTTAGATTTTGCTTCCTTTCTAAATAATGTGATAACACTTTAGAAAGTATTTGAACTAGTTTTAGACTTATAAATTTTAATAAAATGTGAAAACATTTAAAAATACATTTCAAAATATATTTTGTCATGAATGTACATCTGGGTTTAACTTGTCATCTTGTCAACAGTTTTTAGGCCTTTTAAAGTGATCTTATGTTTTCAATAATCTGCCTACCATAATAGTCACTTGCATTTTACATCTGTTTCCCCCCCACCCGCCAGTACTGAGGATTGAACCCAGGGCCTTACACATGCTAAGCAAGCACTCTACCGCTGAGCTCTGCCCCCAGTGCAAGTTTTTATTTTTTATTTTTTGGTAACAGGGATTGAACCCAGGAGTGCTTAACCACTGAGCCACATCTCCAGCCCTATTTTGTGTTTTATGTAGAGACAGGGTCTCACTGAGTTGCTTAGCGCCTCGCTGTTGCTGAGGCTGGCTTTGTACTCGCAATTCTCCTGTCTCAGCCTCCCTAAGTGCTGGGATTACAGGCTTGAGCCACCGCGCCCGGCTTCCCAGCCCTTTTTAATATTTTATTTAGAGACAGGGTCTTGCTGAGTTGCCAAGTGCCTTGCTAAGTTGCTGAGGCTGGCTTTGAACTTGCGATCCTCCTGCTTAAGCCACCTGAGCTGCTGGGATTACAGGTGTGCGTCACCTGTGTGCCCGACTCAGTGTGTTTTTAAGAAAGATTTTTTTCCCCTCTACTTTAGTTAATACTATAGTTGCATTTGTATGAAAAATGTTGAGTAACAGTAAGTTGGCATTTGATTCAGTTAATGAAAAACTGACAGTAGTGTCAAGAATATTAATATTTAAATGACTTACAGCAGAGTTAAGGTGTTTCTTTCACACAGATGTCAGGAAGTAGTGTCCCCATTTGATTTGGTTTTATAATTTTCCTCAGATGATATTCCTGGAAGTATGTATCTGTAAAGTATAGTTTTTACTTAGTATTCATTTCCCACAGAACTAAGAACAAAACAGGATGTGTCTCTTGTGGACTTATTTGGAAGAATTGCCTTGATGCAATGAAAGTCAAACCTGAAATAATTTTAAGAGACTCTAAGTAAAATAAAACCTGAATTGTGTTAAACCTATAAATGCCCCTTTTAATGATGACAGGGAGAGAACTTTTAACAAAATTAAATTTGAGCTGAAAGCCTAGAAAATCACATGTAGATTGAAAGTTTATTCTTTGTTATTTTTGGTGAAACTTGTTTGGAAGGAGGAAGTAAGCTGTTTCCTGAAATTGAATGAACTCTCAGAATCGGTACAGCCCACTGGAGACCAGCACGGCAGCATGTGATTTATTATTTAGTACAATTGAATAGTTCAGAATGGGAATGTTTGTCTTTCCTTGGCACACTATAATGAATCAAAAGTTTCTCAAGTTACTTGGTTATGGTAAGTATATGATTGTGTTGAAAGTCAACAAGAATGTATCTAGATGAGTTGTGTGGCAGAGTCACTGGGATTGCTGAGCAGGTAGATTCTGGGTGCTGAGAGCCTCATTGGGCTTGGGAGGGTACCTCTGGAAAGGTTCAGGTTGAACCTGGGAAGATGCCTCTAGAGCTGATTTGCTGTTCACAGGCAATTTCTGAGTTGCAGACATTATAAAAGATCACCTGATTTTGCAGAGGAAACTGAAGCTTGGAATGTGAGAGGCTTGTGATCATTCACAGTGGTAGATGAGGCAGTTCCCTGACGTGTACACATGGTCAGTGGGCTGCACCATCTTGTCACACCCACTTATCCATTATTCTGTGCACACATGTGGCATGTGCATGTGCTTCCTTTGGCTGTACTGCCAAAACTTCTAGTTGAGTCTGTATTCCCTGAACCCTGAGTTATAACCTGGCAGCCTGGCTACTTTTTGCTGACCTTAGTAAGCTTGAATTTTTTTTAAAATTTTTTTTCAGTTGTAGATGGACACAATATCTTTATTTTATTTACTTTTATGTGTGCTGAGGATTGAACCCAGTGCCTCACACTTGCTAGGCAAGTGCTCTACCACTGAGCCACAATCCCAGCCCAAGCTTGAATTTTTATACATGTTAATGCTGCTAAGTTATTTTACCTTGAGCAATGGTGTGTATTAGTGACTTTTAACTTTTATTTGGCTCTCTTCAATCTCTTCTTATCTTATTTTTTTTGTTTCCTTCATCTTTTCTGTCCTTTTCTTTTTCTTTCTCTTCCTCCTCTCTCTGCTGGGGATTGAACCCAGGGCTTCACACATGCTGAGCAAATTCTCTGCCACTGAGCTGTATCCCTAGCTCCCTATTCCCCTTATCAACCATTTTTCTTTTCTCTTCCACTGTCTATTCTTGTTCTTTCTACTTAAGAGCCAAGAAACTACTTAATATCTGATAGACATAACAGTAGGCAATGTGTCTCAGCAAAATAAGGGAAAGACCAAAGTGTGTAACAAGTAAATATTTGTTGAACACCTACTGTGTGCTGTTTTAAGGTATAATTTTTTCCTAAAGAAGTTCATATCTCATTGAATTTAATCAGAAGGACACTTGATATTTTTGAATTTGTGCTATTTTGTGAATGTATATTTCTTTGCACGTATGTATTTCCCTTATTTTTCTGTTAAAATATGTTGTTTCATGAACAACATTATAACAAATTAATGGAGCGCAAAGTATAAGGAAAAAATTAAATCATAATCCTATTTGTAACAAATAAAATTTACTTTCTCTGTTTTTGACAAATATTCCACTCAGTGAAGAGGGGGAACAACATTGGCGTAGCTATTATATTCCAGGCATTGTGAAAATTGTTCAGTATTTTTCTCTTTTTATCCCCATAGTAGTTCTATATGATGAGTATTGTTATGCCCATTTCATAGATGAAAAAATTGAGGCTTAGCTTATTTTGGTTTAGCAGTTGTTAGTTTAGCTGTGCTGTTCTGAGTACTGTGCTGAAAACTGGGAATGCAAAGATGAGTGAGACATCTTCCTTCAAAAAATGGTAGAAAAGCAAATGAGTGAAAAGAGAAGTTCAGTAAAGTATGTTAAGTACAGTGACCTAGAAGAGGATTGCTGGACCTGGGTTAGGGTTGGTCAGAGTGTGTTTGCTAGAGCAGTGCTTTTCAAACTTTAGTGTGCATGTGTGGATACCTGGATTACTTGTTAAAATGCAGATTCTGGATGATGCCAAGGCACTCTAAGTAGGAATATCCTAGAGGTGGATGTAGAACTCCAACAAAACTTTGACGAGGTTGAGAAATGAAAAATATATTTTAGACAGCAGACAAGGCATAGAAGCAGCATGTTAAATGGGTACCCAACTTAATATCCTTGCAGGTGTTGACACAATACTGCTTACTAGCCAAATTCAGCCTATGGCCTATTTTTGAAAAGTCCATGCACTTACTTTTTTGTATTTCTAAAGGGTTAAAAAGGAAAACAGAAGAACATGTGATAGAGATGAAGAAATGTTTATCATTCAGCCCTTTAAAGTTTGTAACTCCTGATCTGTGATGTTGGTGGTGAATTGGGACTTAAGGGAAGACATGCTGTAGAAATTAGGCTGGGGGATGATTACCCAGGGATGCAGAAAACCTGGCCTTTATCTTTGGTAAGATTAGGGAGCCAGGGAAAGATTTAGAGAGGGAAGTGACAGGTTCAGGTTTGTTTTAGAAAAATCTTTTAGGCAGAATATAGACTAAAGGGACGCCACATTGGAGGCAGGGAAGCCAAATAGGAGGCCCAAACCAAGACAAATGGTAGAAGTGTTTGTGACAAAGTTTTTTGTTTTCTTTTGATTGCAACCCATAGGAAGATAAAACATTTTATATTATGACCAGCATACATAGAACATGTATACACCCAAAGTAAAACTTATTGCAAAACAGTATTTGTCTTTATTGTGGTTGAACTTGAGTATTTTTCATTTTATTCTAAAAAATACTGGTTACCGCCCACCCACTTAATTGATTTCATAGTGGACCAAAACCCACAATTTGAAAAACACTGATTTAGGAAAGTAATGTCAGCAGGATTTTGTCACTGGTTTGATGTAGAGGGTGAGAAACAAGATCCTGGCATGGATGAACATGTGGGTGGTGTTGCTCCCAAGTGAAATCAAGAATAAAGGGAATACATTTGAAAAGAGATGATTTATTCCTTTTTGTTCAATGCTAAGTTTGAGAGATCTGTAGGATTCCCAGGCTTTCCAGATTACAGATACCGAAGTCTCATTCAATATTACTGCCTCATTGTTTTGTTTAGCTGCTAGTACTTCAATAGCAGTATTTTCTCTATATAGGTGTGATTCAGGATTTAGTAAGCTTCTTTGGCTTAGGCTGGTAATTCCACCATTGTTTTTGACATTCCCAGTATTCTAATGTAAGGAGGAAGCATGAATCAAATAATTGGTTTACATAGAAAATTTGTAAATTGGGGGATAGCTTGTGTATTTGACTTTGAGATATTTATTTAATTTAGCACTTGTATGTTAGTTCAATAAGATTAATGTTCTAACATTGAAATAGCCAACAGAGTAATCAGATCACCATAGTAAGTTTGTATGTGGTTGTATATTTTAGTTTACTTTTTTTTTTTTTTTTTTGGTACTGGAGATTGAACTCAGGGGCACTCAACCACTGAGCCACATCCCCAGCCCTATTTTGTGTTTTATGTAGAGACAGGGTCTCACCAAGTTGCTTAGCACCTCGCCATTGCTGAGGCTAGCTTTGAACTCGCGATTCTCCTGTCTCAGCCTCCCTAAGTGCTGGGATTACAGGCTTGTGCCACTGCGCCCGGCTTGTAGTTTACTTTAGTTCTCTATATGAATATACTATTAGAGGGTTATCAACTTTTTTAGGGGGTGGTACCAGGGATTGAACTCAGGGGCACTCCTCCACTGAGCCACATTCACAGCCCTATTTTGTATCTTATTTAGAGACAGGGTCTCACTGAGTTGCTTAGTGCCTTGCTTTTGCTGAGACTGGCTTTAAACTTGTGATCCCCCTGCCTCAGCCTCTTGGTTATCAACCTTTTTTTGCAGGGTGGGTACCAGGGATTGAACTCAGGGGCACTTGACCACTGAGCCATCTTCAGCCCTGTTTTGTATTTTATTTAGAGACAGGGTCTCACTGAGTTGCTTAGCACTTCACTTTTGCTGAGACTGGCTTTGAACTCACGATCCTCCTGCCTTAGCCTCCCTGAGACACTGGGATTACAGGCATTTGCCACCATACCCTGCCTGGTTGTCAACTTTTGATTCCTTTACTTACTGTAGACTAATAGAGAACCATTGGCATTTTATCCATATCCCTTTCCCTGACAGTAGTTTCTTTCAAGAAATGTACTTTTGGAACTCTAAATAATATTTCCTAAGTTGGCCATCACTGTAAATATATCTGTATCTGGGTTAAATGGTTTCTTCTAAAGTGTGAAATAATTACACAATTTTTTTCTTTACACAGATTGAATACCTGCTTAAGAAACTTACAGAAGCTATGGGAGGAGGCTGTCAACAAGAACAATTTGAACATTATAAAATCAACTTTGATGACAGTAAAGATGGCCTTTCTGCATGGGAACTTATTGAGCTTATTGGAAATGGACAGTTTAGTAAAGGCATGGATCGGCAGACAATATCTATGGCAATTAATGAAGTGTTTAATGAGCTTATATTAGATGTGTTAAAACAGGTGAGTGTCCTATAGCTATGTATTTTTCCTCATCTTTAGAATTTGACATGTTTGAAGTAAAGTAGTGTTTTTTCTATAAAGATGATATGAGTCACTTATACTCTTTTAAAAATTTTGTGGTGCTAGGGATTGAACTTAGGGTTGCTCTAATACTGAGCTACATCCCCAACCCTTTTTAAAACATTTTTATTTTGAGGCAAGGTCTCACAGTGTTGCCAGGCTAGCCTCAAACTTGTGATCCTCCTGCCTCAGCCTCCTAAGTAGCAGAGATTATAGGCATATACTGTTGTGCTTGGCCAATTATACACTTAAACTTTAGATTTAGAACAAGAATAATGCTCTTACTTATTTTTCCAGTCTTCTGTTAGGCTTTCATCACCCCCCCCCCCGCCCCGTTCTAGTGATAAACCCAGTGCCCCATGCGTTCTAGGCAAGCACTCTTCCACTAAGTTACACCCCTAGCCCTAGGCTTTCATTTTAAAAGAATTTCTGGTACAGTTTTGAAATATAGTTAAGAATTGAAAAGTACTATTTTTTTTTTTTGGTACTGGAGATTGAACTCAGGGGCACTTGACCACTGAGCCACGTCCCCAGCCCTATTTTGTGTTTTTTTTTTAAATGTAGTGACAGGGTCTCACTGAGTTGCTTAGTGCCTTGCCGTTGCTGAGGCTGGCTTTGAACTCGTGATTCTCCTATCTCAGCCTCCCTAAGTGCTGGGATTACAGGCTTGTGCCACCACTCCCGGCTTGAAAAGCTACTATTTTAAAGGAACTGTTTAAATAATTACATTTCCAAAATCATGTGCACATCCATTCCCATTGATCTGGAAAGATACCCATGGCACATTGTTCAGTGAAAAAGCAACAGTCTGCAGAACGTGGGGTACCTTGTGATCTCTTTCATGCAGCATGTGATGTATGTGTGTAGAGTCATCTGAAAGGATGTTCACCAAAACATTCACGGTGCTTGCCTCCGGAAAGTATGATTTTTTAAGATCATATTTTTTAAAATTCCTTTTCTGTAGTATTAGGCTTTCTGTATGATTTTATATTATTTTTTAAAATTAGAAAAATACTCTTAGTTTTAGAAAATGATACTTCCATATAACAGAGTTGCATTTTTCTTACTTTACTCTTTGTTTTCTCCAGACCTAGTCTAGTATCTGATATACACATGGGAAGCTTAATGCATTTTAAATAAAATTTGTATATAGTTTTAGTGGATCTTTCAAACTTACTACATTTTTATATGAGCAATAACTGATTGTTTATTTACTTGTTTTGCTCCTTTATTCAATAGGTGATATTGTTGTCTTTGCCCTTTTTTTTTCTTTTCCCTGATGGAGTGTATCAGTAAATATCAATTAATGCTTAACTTGTGTAGGTTTTGGTGCTACAAAGAGGTATGAGACATGGTCTCTAAACACTCAAAGGCCCCTTAAGATGGCAGGATATAGGACTACTGCTGAATTGGGATATCTTTCGCTTAAGTGTTCAAAGATTAAGAAACTAAACAAGTTATATGATTAGGCTTTAGTATAATGATCAAATGAAATTTGTGGCCAAGTTAATATCATACATTTAATGATGTGTGTAGTCTACCATAGCCTATCAGCACCTGAAGATTTGTATTAAAAATTTTCATATAACCTTGAAGGACTTTAGTGTATAATAATATGTGATTTTGTTAAAGTAAAAATTTGAATTATATACTTTTGAGGCTAATATATGAAAAAGAAATATGGGGCTTAGAGTGAGCTTAGAAGGTAGTATCCTAACTCCTGGTCCAGTTCTTTTCTGCTTGTCCAGAGCAGAATTCATCTTCCTGTGTAGTGAGAGGTCAGATGCAAAGATAGGTTGCTACCAGAGGGTGAAATCCTCTAGCATTGATTGAAAAGGTGATTGAAACTTTAATTTATGAAGAATCATTGTTAGAGAGTCTTTTTTTTTTTTTTTAATGAAATAGAGTAGTATCATGAACTTCCATATACCTATCACCCAAACCCAGCAACACATGGATAATCCTACTCCATCTACTTTTGTGCCTCTTCTGTATTTTTTCTTGAAGGAAATTCCGGACGTTTCATTTTATCTGTGACTATTTCAATAGATATCTCAAAAGGCAAGGAATTTTAAAAATTCACAGTGTTTTAACATCAGGAGTTCTAAGTCTGATATCTGTTTATCACTTTGTGGGGGTTGTCTCTGAAATGTTTGAAATTGCATGCAAACTTTTATCTGCATGTGTTTGCATGAATCCTAGCTGGGTATGGTGGTAATGCTCCTGGCCTCCATAGATTCTCAAAGGGTAAGAATCACTGACATTTATGTATTCGGGATGATCGATCAGATAATAGAGCAGACAAGTCTACTAAGAAAGAAACATCAGCTTTTACATATAAAAAAACAAGCACTTACATCAGGTTTAATCTTTCATAGGGTTACATGATGAAAAAAGGCCATAGACGGAAAAACTGGACTGAACGCTGGTTTGTACTAAAACCCAACATAATTTCTTATTATGTGAGTGAAGATCTGAAAGATAAGAAAGGAGACATTCTCTTGGATGAGAATTGCTGTGTGGAGGTAAGTCTACTGTTACTTCTTTGCATGATTACCTGGTGCTGCCCCCTGCTGTCAAAGGAGTTTCTCTTCGTCCCCCCTTTATGCTCTAGAGCCTGAAAATGATCATAAGTTTGCATTTCCAAAATAATACAGGCATATAGTCACCATGGTTTCTGAACCAAAAGTTAAAGATAGCTGACAAATATTTTCTGATGTGAATTTTTTAAAAATATTTTTTTAGTTGTCAACAGACTTTATTTATTTATATGTGGTGCTGAGAATTGAACCCAGTGCCTCACACGTGCTAAACAAGTGCTGTACCACTGAGCCACAACCCCAGCCCATGATATGAATATTCTGTATTTTATACTTTTGAACAAAGTATAGAGATTCATCTTTGTTCATTTAAAGAATCATTTATTAAATAAAATGAAGTTATTTAAAAAAGCAAAAAAGCAAGACAGTGTTTGAAATTATGAATATACTGAAAGATCTGGGACATTTTGAATATACTAAGTAAAAGATTGAAGCCAGGCATGGTGGTGCATGCCTGTAATCTCAGCACTTTGGGAAACTGAGACAGGAGAATTGCAAGTTCAAAGCCAGCCTCAGTAACGGCGAGGTGCTAAGCAACTCGGTGAGACCCTATCTCTACATAAAACACAAAATAGGGCTGAGGATGTGGCTCAGTGGTCACGTACCCCTGAGTTCAATCCCTGGTTCCCCCAAAAAAGAAGATTGAGCTTTATATTTGAAAAATTTGACTTTTAGGACACTTCATTCACAGCTACTAAATTCTGTAAAGCAATGAAATCCTAGCTGGGTATGGTGGTGCACACCTATAATCCCAGCAACTCAGGAGCCTGAGGCAGGAGGATCATGAGTTCAAAGCCAGCTTCAACAACTTAGAGAGACCCTAAGCAACTTAATGAGACTCTGTCTCAAAATTAAAAAAAATGTTTAAAAACAAAGGCTGGGGATGTGACTCAGTGGTTAAGTGCCCCTGGGTTCTATCCCTGGTACCAAAAAAAAAAAAAAAAGTGAAAACCTCAAAAACATAAATTTTGGGCTGGGGTTGTGGTTCAGTGATAGAGCACTTGCTTAGCATGTGTGAGGCCCTGGGTTTGATCCTCAGCACTACATATAAATAAATAAAATAAAGGTATTAAAAAAACCCCATAAATATTAAGTTTTCAATTTGTATTATGTCTATATTTTTTGAAGAACATGTAGAATAACTGAGCACTCACTCATAGTGCATTTTGATGAAAGAAATGGTACAGATATATTATACCATTGTCCTTATCATATAGGCCTGCAGTGCCCACAAATGGGGCTGCTTAGATTCAATGAAGAGGCCACAGGATTGACATAGGCTTTGTTCTTCTACTCATAAAGAAGATAGGGAAGGGCTGGGGTTGTGGCTCAGTGGTAGAGCACTTGCCTAGCATTGTGAGGCACTGGGTTCGATTCTCAGCACCATGTATAAATAAATACAAGTCCATCAACAACTAATAAAAAAATATTAAAAAAAAAAAGAAGATGGGAAAAAATCATAGATTGCTAGCAAGTACATCCTGGATGCTAGGAAAGGAAGCCACAGCAGACAGGGGTAGGAATCACCCTGACATGGAAGCCTTGTCAACAGGAATCAGTACTTCTTATAATGATCCCATGTGTGTACCTTCTAGGATCCCTGCAGGGCGGGATGTGCTTGGGTGCAGAAGTTGCTGTGTTTCCTAAGCATGACAGCTGGCATCCCCATCAGGTTTTTGTAGTTCTCCAGGCAGACGAGGTATATTGTTACCATAAGTAATGCAACCTAGGGAATAGCATTAGCATATCAGTAATTTTACATTTATACGTATTTTCCACTGATACTGAGTTTCAGTCAGATTTGTGTAAATAAGTTTTAAATATTTAAGCATAACATTTTAGGGCTGGGGTTGTGGCTCAGTGGTAGAGTGCTCACCTAGCATGCGTAAGGCACTAGGTTTGATCCTCAGTACCACATAAAAATAAAATAAAGGTATTATGTCCACCTACAACTAAAAAATATATATTAAAAAAAGAAGAAAAACATTTTAAAGAACTAATTATGCTTTCTGTTTTAGTCTCTGCCTGACAAAGATGGAAAGAAATGCCTCTTTCTAATAAAATGTTTTGATAAGACCTTTGAAATCAGTGCTTCAGATAAGAAAAAGAAACAAGAGTGGATTCAGGGTAAGGCAATTTTTATTATATGCCATGGTAAAATTAAGAATTATTTTTGAATCTCATGAAAGATGCTAAAGCATTGTTTCCTTATTGTTTATAGTTATATCTACATGTGACATAGTAACTGAAAAAAAACAACTTAAGATGAGTTCTCAATTTTTCATTTATGAATTTGCATAATGAACTTGGGGGAAATTGTAAATAGGAAATTTTAGGTTTTATTTACTGTTTAAAGCCCTTGGAGTTTCCCTTTTAGGACTGTGAAGAATGTTAAAATGACAGTCTTCTTAAGTTTTTGGTCATATGTAAAACAAAAGTGGAATTAGTGTAGTAGTTTTTAAATATTTCAAGTGATTTTCAAGTCAATTATTAATATCCATCAGAATGATAATCTTAAGAACATAAGCTTTGGAATTAACTCAAAATTAGTAAAGAACTGGGGGCTGGGATTGTGGCTCAGTGGTAGAGCACTTGCCTTGCATGCTTGAGGCACTGGGTTCGATCCTCAGCACCACATAAAAAAAATAAATCAATAAAGATATTGTGTCCACCTACAACTAAAAAATATTTTTAAAAAATTAGTAAAGAACTGAATGTGAGATTTTATTTTAAATCTGAAAGGGCATTCCAAATAGTCTTGAACATAAATAAAATTATACTGCATTGATATCTGAGTCTCCTTTCCTATGTTATGTGATTTGAATGATTAATTCTGTAGCTGCTTTCTTCTTTGGAATGGGGAGAATAATAGTGCTTACTTCTCAGGGTTATTGTGAGGATTAAAAGATGACAGATATAAGAATATAATGTCATTTTCAAAATGACATTCTTCAGAAATTTTTGTGATAGATTGCAAACAATCCTACTGTCCATTAATTGGGAAACGATTGAACAAATTATGATATCATTACACAGTGGAGCACTTATGCAGTACTCATTATTTAGTACTTCATGTACATTTTTGCATGTACAATAATGAGAATTGAGCTCAGGACTTGAGTGTGCTAGGCAAGTGCTCCACTTTTGTGCTCCACTTTTATGGTCCACTGTTATGGATATCTGAGATAACTTATTCAGATAAATTAAGTGAAAATACCAAGGCTCAAAGAGTATTTTGTGTCAAAAGAAAGAAGAGTATATACATGTTCATTTGCTTAAAATACCTCAGGAAAAATGCACAAGAAATGTAGCACTTGTTGCTAATGGGGCAGGAAACTCAGTACTTGGTGGGGGGGGGGGTAGGAGTAAGTGGAAGACTTTTCCAAAATGTCTTTTAATGCTTTTTGATTTTGAGCAATGTATATTTGTTAAGAAATAAAATTTACATGAAGCCCTGGGGTCATTCCCCAGCACCAAAAAGAAAAAAAAGGAAATAATATTTAAGTAATTAAAAATACCAGTAAAGACATCAAGTTTGTATGAAATTAGATAATGTATGTAAAAGATATGCATATTGAATATACATGCATCTTACCTGATATCCTTTACATTCATTATGTAATTTTTTTTTCCTGTGCTGGGTATTGAACTTATGACCTTATGCATGCTAAGCAAACCCTCTACCACTGCGTCACATCCCTAGCCCTAAATTTTCAATAAATCTCAGCTAATGTGATCTGTTATCTCAGGAACAGAGTGTCCAGGGAGATGGTTTCATAAGGTACAGATGAGGGACAAACAAAACACAGCTGGCTGCAGATCTGACATCAGGAACTTTGACTCTCTGCCCTTACTGTGCCCTATTCTTATTTAGCTTTTGGAGAAATAGAGAGAAGGGAGTTGAAAATATTGTCAGAAGTTCTTAAAATGTGTGCAGTACAGTATTCCGGAATTAAGTGTGTAAGTACAGGTGTATAATAATGCGGTTTTGGAGTTAGAAGAGACTTGATAGATCGTCTCTCTTATTTTATGATCTCATTTTGGAGATGAAGAAGCTGATGCTTTCAAGAGACTGGATGTTTGCTCATGGTCATAACACTGCTCACTTGGAAAATCAGAATCACACTGGCTCTTCTGACCTCTGGTTTGCTTCCTGCTGTGTCATTTGTATGGTAGACATGTAAAGAATAAAGTGTATTTCCCATTTTTTCTCCACTACCTCTTGTAGCCATTCATTCTACTATCCACTTGTTGAAACTGAGCAGCCCTCCACCACACAAAGAAGCCCGCCAGCGTAGGAAGGAACTCCGAAAGAAGCTACTGGCTGAGCAGGAGGAGCTGGAGCGGCAGATGAAGGAGCTCCAGGATGCCAATGAAAGCAAGCAGCAGGAACTGGAGACTGTGAGGAAGGTGTGTGTAGGCTCGAGGCTGGAGGAGCACTCTTCATTTCAATGCAGAAGCCACAGCCACCTTACTTACTTTGGTTCCACCAACACTAGGCTAATGGGATTTTCAGGAGAGATTTGGTGAACTGTGTTCTCAAGTGTATCCAGATCACTCGTGAGGCTCTCTGGTTTTCACAGCTTTTAAGAGTATGAAGGTCTCAGGTCAGCAAAAACATCTCATTGACAAAGAAGGTATATTTATAAGAATAATGAGCACAATTTAATTTTGTCAGATGTGAAATTTCATCCTTTTGGAAATGTGAAGGCTATTTTGGGGTGACCAATGCAGGATCTGCCCCCCACCCCTGCCAGCTCCCATGCACATTTATGAGCATCTCCAAAGACCCTTAATGTAGAGTGAGGTTTTTATACTATTTGAAATCAGAGTTATAGTCTAGTTAGTCAGCTTCTCCTTCCATCCTGAGTGGTCAAGTACCACAGGGTGTATGGGATGGTTGGCACTCATGGGGCAACATTGTTCCCTGGTCACAGGTATGGCAGTGAGTCCCCCATTGTGTATGGTCACCTCAGGACTGAACCAGTTTAACTGTAAGCTTAAAGACACTTTTGTGTCCCTCGCACCCTATGCAATACCTTTACCCTGAGATATGGGGGTGATTGACAGTTTGAGATCCTGCATTCCTTATGAGCATCTCCTTTTACAACCCAGGGAAATGCCACACTGTATACTGAACCAAGTAGACCTATATATATATATATATATTTTTTTTAATTTATTTATTCTTAGGTATACATGATAGAATGCATTTTGATTCATTGTACACAGATGGAGCACGACTTTTCATTTCTCTGGTTGTATATGATGTAGAATCACATCATACATGCAGTTATACATGAAGCTAAGGCTATGATGTCCATCTCATTCCACCATCTTTACTGCCCCCATGCCCGCTCCCCACTCCCTCCCCTTCGACCAAAGTTCCTTCATTCTTCCCGTGTTTCCTCCCTCATTATGGATCAGCATCCACTTATCAGAACATTCGGCATTTAGTTTTTTGGGATTTTTTAAAAAAAATACATTTATAATCTCAGATACCAAGTGATCATACATCTTAGAAATAGCCATTACTAGGCAGCCCAGATACATTACAAAAGCAGCTTCTTGATTGGTCTTCTACCCAAATCACTCTTGCGTCTTGCCTCTTTCTGCTACAAAAAAATTTTCCTTATCAAGTCCCTTGAGAGGCTAGGCCGAGCACCTGCAGTATGGGCCCACTCTTTCCTCCTTTCTGTGCACACATCTGAAATGAATGTTATGAGGGTAGAGATGAGGTGGGAAGCTGGGGTATGGTTCCCTTGTACTTGGTTAAATTTATGAAACAGGCCATACCTGAAGAGGGAAATATAAAATATGTGTTAAAAGTTATCATACAATTAATACCAATGAAACTACTACCAAGGTTAAGATAGAATATGGCCATTTTTTTTATTTGTTCTTTTTAGATATAAGTGACAGAAGAGTGTATTTTGACACATTACACATACACGGAGTATAACTTATTCTAACTAGGAATTGCTGATATTTTAAAGCCCTTTTTTTTCCTTTTTAAGAAATTTACAGTTAAGATTCACAGTCTATATATTGTTTTGTGATTTTTAACATATACTTGGATTCTTGTAACAGCCATGGACAGAATATGGAACAATTGTAATGCCCCAAAGAATTCCCTTGTGCTTCTCCTTTGTATTTAGACCTTCCCATCACCTCTAAACCCTGGAAATCACTTATCTGTTTCTACAAAAAGTACATACTAACCTCAATGTCCTGCATTTAGTTTCACTGAATGTCTTTTTGAGATCTCTCTATATTAGTGTTAAGAGAGCTTTTTTATTTTTTATGACTGACATTCTAATATTCCATTGCATGGCTGTATCATTACTTATTTAACTGATCCCCCATTGATGAACATTTGGGTTTTTAATCTTTTACTAGACAATGCTATAGGGAATGATCTTGAACCTGTGCCATTTTGTACATGTTCATACATGTTCTGGTATCTCTGTAAAATAAATTCTCAGAAGTAGAATTTCTGGGCCAGAACTATGAAATCCAGGCTGAGGGAACAGCTGCCATCCTGAATGTTGCTGTTTACTCCACAGAAGGAAAAGTATTCTAGGACTTGGCAATTGAGGGCTCCTGCCTAGAGATGTCACATATCACTCCTATTTACAATATTTTAACCAGAACTAGTCACATGTTTCTAATGAGAAGTCAGCTGTCAAGTTTACTGGAGTTCCTTTTGTGTGGTGAATAATTTTTCTTTTACTGCTTTCAAGATTTTCTTTTTTGTCCTTGTCTTTTAACAGTTTACTGTGATGTTTGTGACTGTGGATCTCTTTGTATTTATCCTGTTTAGAGTTTGCTGAACTTCTCAGGTTTGTAGGCTAATGTCCATCAAATTTGAGAAATTTTCAGTCATTTCTTCAAATATTTTTCTACTCCTTTCTCCTCTTTCTGATATTTTTGCTATGCAGATTTTGGTGTTCATGATGATTCCCCACATTTCTCTAAGACTGTTTACTTTTCTTCTTTTTTCTATTCTAATTGCATAATTTTTGGAGATCTGTTTTTCAGGGAGTCTTATAGCCCAAGTATACTATTGAGTCTCTGGTGAGTCTCTGGTGAATTTTTCATTTCAGTTATGTACTTTTAAAGTCGACAATCTGGTTTTTTTTTTTTTTTTTTAATAATTTCTTTCTCATTGATACTGTCTGTGTGATGGGATATCGTCATTCCTTTCATTACTTCTTTAAGCATGGTTTCCTTTATTTCTTTGAACATATTTATAACTGCTTTGAAGTCTTCTGGCAGATGTTCATCCGGGCCTCTTCAAAGGCAGTTTCTAGTTCCTGTTTTCTTTTTGTTGTTGTTGTTGTTATTGTTTTTTCTCCATGTATGGGTTACAGTTTCCTGTTTTCTTTTGCATGTCTCATAATTTTTTATAGAAAACTAGACATTTTAGAAGACATACTGTAGCAACTTTGGATATTAATTCTAACACTCCCCATCTTAGGGCATATTGTTGTTTGCTCATTTATTTGCTTAGTGACTTGGCTGGACTGTTTCCTGGACTGCTTTCTGACAGTGTGAAGCCCCTGTGCTCCTCAGAGGCACAGCCTTGGGCATACACATAGTCACCTTGGGATGACCTCGATTTTAGCAGGGCTTTCTTTAGATGTCTCTCTGTTCTCTCTCTGTTAAGCCTTCCACCTCTGTTGGTATTACACCAAGCTATTTGTTAGGTTTCAGTATTTCTGGCTGATTTCTGTATGTTTTTCATAATACCCTGGAGCCTAAATTGCCCTATGGTCTAATATCACTTAAATTCAAGCCTACATGTAGTCGAGGCCGGTCCTTAAGACTTGTTCCTGCCACGTGAGGGCTCTGCCTAAGCTGTCTTTCCCCCTGGTTTTCTCTGTCAGGCTTTTGACTGGTCTGTACTTTAGTTTGTTGTTCTCACGGAGCCATCAGCCTCCTCCTAATTCCTTAGCAGACTCTACATTGTTTTCAAGTATCCTTAGGCTTATTCTTCTTCACACTTTTAAAGAAAGTCACTTCTTTTGGGGAGAGCAGCCAAACCTGCCTTCCTCCCTGGACAAAACTTCTGTGCAGCATTCTGGAATTTGTGGAGACAACAGTTTATTTTGCTTGGAGTGGCACTCCTGGTTTACGAGCCAGTCAGTTGGTGGAGGAGGTGGACTTAGGGCTTTGTTGCTTGCCTTTCCCTTTGTGAAGCTTCTGCCCCATAAGTCAGTTGGGACAAGGGTGATCAGGTCTGGTCCTCTCAGCTTGCCCACCTTGTGAATGGGGGCTGAGAGAAAGAGAGCTCCAGATCTCTTATCCATGCTTTCCTGGAGCAGAGTTTGTGCAGCATAGAGCTGAGGAAGGCAAGGAATACTGGCTTCCCCCCTTTGTAGGGAGTTGGTGCAGCCCTGAGCTGTGAGCTGAGGGGAGAAGGAACCTTCATTCTTGGTTTCATATGCCAGGAATGGATCTTCCTTCTCACTGATGTTATTGGAGAGATAGGAATGTGTTGTGCCTCAACAGCCATAGACTCACAGTTCTTACTGAGATTTGGTAGATTTTCTTTTCTTTTCTTTTTTTTTTAATATATTTTTTTTAGATATTGATGGATCTTTATTTTATTCATTTATTATTTATACGTGGTGCTGAGGATCGAACCCAGTGCCTCACGCATGATAGGCAAGCACTCTACCACTGTGCTTCAGCCCCAGCCCCCTGGTAGATTTTCTTTGTTTGGTTTTTGTTTTGTGGTGCTGGGGATCAAGCCTTGTGCGTGGTAGGCAAATGCTGCATTCCCAGCCCTTAGTAGATTTTTTTAGATTAATGTTCTCTGTTCCTTTATGTCTTCAGGATAATTTCCAGAGATTTTAAGTGGTTGTTTGTTTGTTTTTTAATAACTAAAACAAAACTTGGTTGTAGTTGATCCACTGGGGAAAGGGTCCATGGAGCTCCTTAGGCCCCTCTTCTGGCAGTTGAGCTCTGATAAAAGTTTTAAGGAATAATGTGTAAGATAAAGAACTGCAAGATTAAATCTCAAACCTGGTGAATGTAATTACAAATGAAAATAATTCAATGACTATAGTACAGATTCCTCTGCAAAATGTTATTCAGACTTACCAGTACTCATTCATTTCATTTATCTAATTTAAAAAATATATATATTTTAAATATCTTTATTTATTTATTTTTATGTGGTGCTGAGGATCGAACCTAGTGACTCACGCATGCGAGGCAAGTGCTCTACCGCTGAGCTACAACCCCAGCCCTTAAAAAATATTTTATAGGGGCTGGGACTGTAGCTCAGCGGTAGAGCGCTTGCCTCGCACGCATGAGGCCCTGGGTTCGATCCTCAGCACCACATACAAAGCAATAAAATGAAGACATTGTGTCCATCTACAACCAAAAAAATATTTTAAAAAAATATTTTATAGTTGTGTATGGACAGCATGCCTTTATTTTATTTATTTTTATGTGGTGCTAAGGATCAAACCCAGTGCCTCACACATACTAGGCAAGTGCTCTGTCACTGAGGTATAGCCCCAGCCCTCTAATTTGTTTTGCATGTTAACATTTGTTGCAAATTGTTGAGATGGAATTCTAGTGAGTCTAACAGTTTTTATTATTCTTTTTTTTTTTTTTTTTTGGTACTGGGGATTGAACCCAGAGGCACTCAACCACCAAGCCACATCCCCAGCCCTTTTTTATATTTTATTTTGAGACAGGGTCTTGGTGAGATGCTTAGCACCTCGCTGAATCACTGAGAGTGGCTTTGAACTCAAGATCCCCCTGCCTCAGTCTCCTGAGCTGCTGGGATTACAGGCATGTGCCACCAAGCCTGGCTTTATTCTATTTTTACTGAATGTTAAGAATGTTTGGCTTCACTCATAAATGTGGCTTTTTCTCTCAAATGTACTTCCATTGTAACAGTTCTGCTTTTGGGGGGATGGGTTTTTAATTGGATAGAAACTGGAGGAAGCAGCGTCTCGTGCAGCAGAAGAGGAAAAGAAACGCCTGCAAACTCAAGTGGAGCTACAGGCCAGGTTCAGCACAGAGCTGGAGCATGAGAAGCTGGTGAGGACCACATGGCTAGGGAAAGCTGTGGCCTGAGCTCACAGGGCCAGCCTGATGAGGGGAAGGAGAGGCCTGGGAGGCTGGAGTAAGGCCATCTTACTGCTACTGACATGCTGTGATTACTGGGGAAGTTATGTGTTCATTCATATGTTATTCCTTTATTGAGCACCTCCTATATACCAAGCACTGTGCCAAAGATGTAAAGGTGAAAGATATGAACATTGTTTCAAAGACCTGCTAAGCAGAAATTTATAGAATGGGATGTCAAATGCTGATTAGAGTGACTGTACATCCTGATTTGCCTGGGACTATCCCTGTCCTTCTGGTATAATTATTAATAATATCTATTTTCATTCTCAGAAGTTATTTGGAAAATAAATAGCTTTGAAAAAGTAATTCCATAACATATCTTCTCTGTAATGAACTATGAGGTGCATCTGAAATTGCAAGAACATCTGCATTTTGGTTTGCTGCTCCTGGCAGCTGATTTATCCTAGAGGCCCCAAAAGTCCGAATGGCTCTGGGTCCTCAGGTGGTTAAGTGGTACATAGGTGGTCTTCTGCTGAGCCATGCTATGTGGTAAAGTGCCAAGCCCAGTGCCTTGATGTGCTCACGACATTTCCTATAGTCACTTAAAGCACATGTTTGTGTTGTGAGAGGAAAGCACTTGAGGCAGACTTGTAGTTGGGAGGCAATCATGCACTCAGAGTCTGGAGGCCCAGTCTTTCTTCCTTTCTGTTCCTTCTCACTGAGCTGTAGTTTTCTCTTAAATATAGTGGTTATCATGATGTTTCCTGGCTTTTATGAAACCAAGGGAGCTAATGCTAGTGAAAATACTTTGTAAACTAAAGAAAAACATCTGCTAACATGTATGATACTATATTTAGGATGATCTTTAAGGCAGAGATCAAAACTCTTACCCAGAAGTGGGGAATTCATACACTTGTTAAGACACTGACTTAACTGCTGGAGTTCTACCCTGGCTGGAGTGTCCTAGAGAGGGGAGAAGACAGGTGACAGCAGGCAAGTACAGGAAGAGTCTCCTGCAGACCAAGCTTCCCTTCTCCCTGTGTTATCACGTGCAGGTTGCTCTGAATGGGCAAAGGTTCATTCATTCCTTTGAGTGAAGACTGTTGGTAAATAAGTTGTGGCTGTCAGACACTAAGGAATTTAAAGAGAAATTATATAGGGACACACCTTTTTTTGACTTGAATCAAAAGGTGGAGTGGAAAGTATGAAAAATACACCAGAGCTCGAACACAGTGTTTGGGTTGGAGTCTTTTACAGCTGGAATTGGGTGTTGTGCTCTCATTTCTTTCTGAAGACCAGGGCCCACCACACTGGTAGAGGTGGGCAGCTTCCAGGATGGAGATGGGGTGGGAGGCTTTCCCTAAGGTAGAAGTCAGCCTGCATTTGAGCATGACCATGACCCTTTTATACCTTCAGATCAGACAGCAGATGGAAGAACAGGTTGCCCAAAAGTCCTCCGAACTGGAACAGTATCTACAGCGAGTACGGGAGCTGGAAGACATGTACCTTAAGCTGCAGGAGGCTCTTGAGGATGAGAGACAGGCCCGGCAAGATGAAGAGATGGTGCGGAAACTTCAGGCCAGGTGCCAGATCAGTTTGCAGACTTTACCTTTACATGCTTGGCTTGGACTGATGGTTTCTTGGATCAGCTAACACTGGTGGAAAGGGAGGAGGCTTTCAGCCCTGGCAGTGACCAAGCTTGTGTGTTTTCCAGGCTGGAGAGACTCTGGAGGCTTGGCTTGCTAAGGTGTTTCGCTTCATCCTAGGGCACTGAAACTCTTGCTTGGGAAGCTAAAGAAGGACCTTGTATCTGTTTTAGATCAGTCTGTGGGTATGTTTGATGGGGTCCTATTAATGATACTCTAGAATATCCATGAACCCAGATGAGATTGGTGAGAAGTTGACTTTTTCATGTTGTGGACAAGAGACAGCCCTTAATGCGGGGATAGGGCTGGGCTTAGGCCAGAGTTGCGGCTACAGTTTGGAGTACATATGCAATTTCCATTTGATTATTCAGGATAGGACCATTCCTGTAATGAGCACTACTTGAAATCTAGTTTTAAAAGTTTTTGAAAGTAGATTTTCTTTTTCTTACAGTGTTTTTTTTCTTCTCCTGTACTAGGGATTGAACTTAGGAGCACTCTACCCCTGAGCTACATTTCCAACCCTTTTAGTTTTTTTTCAAATTTTGAGACACTCCCACTAAATTGCCCAGACTTGCCTCTAACTTTTGATCCTTCTGCCTCAGCCTCCTGAGTTGTTGGGATGACAGGCATGCACCACTGTACCACTGTGACCAGTTCCTTGGAGTATTTTTTGGTACTGAGGATTGAACCCAGGGGTGCTTTAGCACTGAGCTATATCCCTAGTCCTTTTTATTTTTATTCTGAGACAGGGTCTTGCTAAGTTGCTGAGGCTGGTCTTAAACTTGTGATCCTCCTGCCTCAGCTTCCCAGTTGCTGGTATTACAGGTACGCACCACCATGCCCAGCTTGAAAAAAGGCATAATTTCAGCGTCAGAATCACCTTACAGAGGTTTTTAAAAACGAAACAAAAACAATTCATTTGAGCCTCTTCCCAGATTTAATCAATCAGAATTATCTGTGGATAGGAAACAGGTATGAATATTATTATTTAAAAAGTTGAAGCTAATTATTTTATGTTCTCTGATTTAAGCAAATAGCAAAGTGGTTTCAATAGCAAAATGATTTTAAATATAAATGTGACTACTATATGTAGTTCTCTGTTGCCAGTAAACTAAAAGTTCAGCACAAATTTTCAACTTTTTCTTGCTGGACAAAGGCCATGTTATGAATATAATTATTTTCTTTTTTCTAAATTATTTTTCTTCTTAGTTTCTGGAACTTGAGATGGACAAATTTGCTCCATCTAGTGGTCATTTTTAAGAGAGATGGGTTCTTTGTTTCCTGAAATCTCTAAAGACTGGGTCTGATTCAGACTGAATGTCAGATTGGCAGAGGGGATTTGCACCTTGCTGCTCAGGATTGGCCTGGGTAGGAAAAAAACAAGGAAAGTCATAACAATATATCTACCTCTGAGGATAGATATATTTTTGAGACAGGATCTTACTATAATGTCTAGACTAACTTTAACTCTCAGGTTCTCAGGTTCAAATGACCTTCTTGCCCTACTCTCCCAAGTAGCTGGGGCTAATACTTGGTCCTTTCTTTGCAGTGGCATCAGTTTCTCAAATATAGCTTTTATAGCAAATTATTTAAATGTAATAACTTTGACTTGAATCATCTGGGTCTTGTAATTTTTTTAATTAAAATTGAAGCTTTAAAAAATGTGTAACCCTGAAGGTTATCTAGCTGCTTCTGAATGGAGACTCAGAATAAAACTGTTTTAACACATGGAAAAATCAAGCATTGAGAAGCCATAATCTGTCCCACTATAACTTTTACTCACTGAAGTTTTGGATCTATAAGGCCTAGGAGCATCCTTAGTCATGCCTGCATTCCCTGGCATACACTGAGTGCTCAAAGAAATACTTTTTGAATGGATACATGGATCTAGGTGTTACCTGCTATGGCCACGTGAACCCAGAGTTTCTCTTCCAAGTGTTATGACACTTTTTATGTGTTTGAAGGCAGTTAGGGACTGGGTTCCAGAATGAGGTATGGGTACTGATTTCCAGCTGTGATACTTATGTAGCTGTGTGCTTTCAGAGAAGCGTTTTACTACTTTGAGCCTTCAGTTCCTTATCTATAAAATGATTGTCAATTTTGTAGGTTTGTAAAAATGAAATGAGATATTTTGTGCATAGTGTTTAGCATAATGTTTGGTAGGCACACAGTAGGATACTTTCTGTTCTTCTATTTGATTTGCGGATGAGGAAGATGTTTCACATATATAATTTCAAAATTAGCATTCAAAAAGATGTTGGCAGGCTGGAATGATAGTTTTATACCAATAAGATAGTTTAAAATATCAAAGAACAAGTACTGGCTTAATAGCAGTTTGTTTGAAAGATCCAGGGTTTCACTTCCCTGTGATGTGGTTGCCAAAACCTCAGGTACTATTAGGCAGCTTTAATGAATGTGAAGTGTCCAGAGCAAATGAAGGAATAGTCTCGCAGTAATAATATGAGCTGTTGTTTAGTCAGCAGTTGTTACATGGCAGGCATGTAACTATCTTACATGCATTATCACATTTGATTAATCAGCACATCTCTGATGGTAGGTATCATTTCTATTTCTTTCTTTCTTTTTTTTAAAATTTTTTGAGACTGAGTCTTGCTGTATTGTTTAGACTGGCCTCCAATTCCTGGGTTCAAGTGACCCTCCTGTCTGCCCTACCAAGTAGCTGGGACTATGGGTATGTGTCACCCACACCTGGCATTTTCTTTTCTTTCTTTCTTTCTTTCTTTCTTTTTTAATAAATGAGAAACCTGAAGTGCAAAAAGAGAGTGAGGCACTAGACTTCAATCATGGGTTTGTTTGCAAACCACAGAAACTGACTTGGATTAGCTGAACCAATAAAATAATTTATTGTAAAGTTCTTAAATAGTTTACCAGTTCCACAGAAAGGCAGGTGAGCAGGCTTTGAACACTAGCAGGAACCAGGCTGGGGAAATCCATTAACCTGGTCTACAGCTCAAACCAGGCTGTGGGAAAGGCTGAGAAAGGATGCTACTAACATTGGTACTGGGTCACAGAAGTACTGTTACTTCTGCTGCCACTCTACACTGGATATTTCTGCCACCAGCAAAATTCTACACTGTCTCTGGTTCTGTGTATCAGTTGTTTCTGAGTCCAAAAGCAATTTGACTCAGAAGGGAGGGGCATCTGTTTAGCCAAGCTCAGCTCTTGTCTTCCCTGTGCCCTGGCTTCCAAGGAGCAGAAGAGTAGCTTTCTGGCCTGTGGCATCTATAGTGGGAGATGGCTCCACCTCTCATCAAAATTCCTAATGTGGTAGATTCCCTAGACACCTGAAAGAGAGGGTTCAGGTGCTGGGCAGCACAACCATCCAGAAAATGTCCATTCTCCCATACTTTACCTTTAGAATGAAGAAACAGCGCTTCTAGTCTTGCTCACTGTTTTATCCCGGTGACTAGAGGAGCACTTAGAAGGTGTATAATAGATTCACATTGAAATGAGGGGATAAACTTCACACTGGTCAGACCACATCTACAGTGCTTTATTCAGCTGTGTACATCATACTGCAAGAGACTTGAAAGGAGCTAGTTTGGGTCTCAGGAAGGATATTGTGTGTGGACACTGGGCTCCATCCTTGGGCTGGAGCTGGTCTACTTGAGGAGGCATTCTTAACAGGAAGGAGAGCCACCTTCTGGTGCTGAAGGATGATCATGGCAAAGAGGGAGCAGATTGATCATTTGTAGAACTAGGGATAGTGGATGGGGAAGCTCATGTTGGTATAAGAAGAAACTCCCTAAGGATTGAAGCTGCCCGTAAATGTACAGGCTGACTCATGAGAGTGTGAGTGGCCCCCTGGCTAGGGTATTGGAGCAGAGTTGGACAGCCATCTCTGAGAAAGGGTTGGAAGGAGTTCTGTTGCTGGTGTGGGTGTGGGCTGGGGCTGGAGGAGTCTGGGTCAGGTAAGGGCTGGTGTCAGGTAAGGGCTGTGTGGTCTGTTGCTCTGTTTCTCCTGAAGAGCAAATGTTGCAGTAACTGACTTGCCAGTGTGAGTTGAAACCATGTGGCTCATTATCAGATCTGTGTCCTGACCAGACCTGGCATCTCAACACACCACCTGCACTTTGAGTCAGGTTTGGGCTATGTGCTGGTTTATGTTTTTAGACGCTTATGCAGCTGGGAATCTCAAATGGGTAGCCTGTTATTGAAAATGACATTTTGGAGTCACACATACTTAAAGTTGAAATCCGTTACGACCTATGCAACATAGTTGTAAACTATTGCTTCATCTATAACTTGGGGATAATACCTTGCAGGATTGTTGGGATTAGCAATAATGAAGTTAAAGTGTCTGGCATGTAGTAATTGTTCAGTGAATAGGGTCTATTATTCTCCTTGTGTTAGCTCTTTCTCCCTTCATTTGTAATACTTTAATTATCGTTTTTTTTCCCCTTGGTAATAGGTCTTTAAATTTCAAAACTTGGTCCCCCCCACCTGGCAGGTGGATGACCCAGTACAGGTTACTTAACCTTTGTACCTCACCTTCTTCATCTCTAAAACGTGAACATTAATATCACCTAAATTTACTGTGAGGATTGATAGAGAAAATGCATTTAGTTCTTAACTCAGTTCCTACCACACATTCATCTTTGCATAAATGTCATTTCCCCTTTATTTTCCCCCAAAATGGTAAAATAGTGTTTACTATGTGAATAGGAACATCTCTGGCTCCTACTTTCCTCTTTGTGACATGAGAGGTGCATTAAATGACCTTGAATATTCTCTTATCTGAAATTTCTTCCTTATCTGCTAGATTAGGTGTGGTGCCTGGGTATAGATGATCTGAGTCTCCTTTGCATTGCAGGTTGTTGGAGGAAGAGTCTTCCAAGAGGGCAGAACTGGAAAAGTGGCACTTGGCACAGCAGCAGGCCATTCAGACAACCGAGGCAGAGAAGCAGGAGTTGGAACACCAGCGTGTCATGAAGGAGCAGGCCCTGCAGGAGGCCATGGCACAGCTGGAGCAGCTTGAGCTTGAGCGGAAGCAGGCTTTGGAGCAGTATGAGGTGACTGGGCTGGTCCCTATACACTCTTGAGTTTGATTCCTTAAAAACGTTGGTCAGGGGCCTGGGGTGTAGCTCAGTGGTAGAGGGCTTGCCTAGTATGTGTGATACACTGAGTTCAGTCCTCAGCACCACATAAAAATAAATAAATTAGTTTATTAATTTATAAAAAAATTAATAAATCAAGGTATTGTGTCCATCTACGACTAAAAATATTTAAAAAAAAAAACAAACACGTTGTTCAGGCTGGGTGTGGTGGTGCACACCAGTAATCCCAGCAACTTGGGAGGCTGAAGCAGAAGGATCACAAGTTCAAAGGGAGCTTCAGCAATGTAGTGAGATGCTGTCTCAAAATAAAAAATGCAAAAGTACTGGGGATATAGCTCAGTGGTTGAGCACTTGCCTTACCATGTGCTATGCCCTGGGTTCTAACCCCATACCACAAAAACAAAAACATTATTTAGTAATGCTTAGCTGTTAGTACAAAGCTGTAGCAAGAATCTTACTAAGCTGAGGAAGGAAAGAGAAAGTGTTTATAAGAGATGAGGTGTGTCCTTCAGAATCCAGTCAGGAGACGGGAACCACATAGTAATGTGAGAAGCAAAAGTTTAATGTATACATTTATTAATTATAATAGGGGATTACCTACCAAGAATGGCAGATGTAAGAAGCAGCTACAACCTCCAGGCTGAGGCAAAGCACTGCAGGAGTCCCTTGCTCTTGGCCCCTTATCTCAGCACTGTGATCCAGGCCTCCTTGGGGACACTACAGTGGCAGAGAAGTGACTGAGTTGCTGGACCAGTAGTACTCCCAAGGAAACTGCTTTCAGGCACTGGTTACTCCCAGGGAGGTGCCACTAAAACCCACTGGGGGTGACAGTGTGGTTGTCCTGAGTGCCAGCTTCCTTCTTTAAGTATCTGTTACTGTCAGAACTGAAATGGAGGGCTGGGGTGGTGGCTCAGTGGTAGAGTACTTGCCTAGCATGTGTGAGGCACTGGGTTCGATCCTCAGCACCACATTAAAAAAAAATAAATAAAACAAAGGTATTGTGTCCATCTACAAGTGAAAAAATAAAAAAAAATAACTGAAATGGTGCCAGCTAGTGAGGGAGAATTATTCTATTAACAAGGCAATGAAGGGTTATTTGAAGCTGAGAGTGTGGATGGGGTGGAAGGGCAGGCTTTAGTACCAGATGGCCTGGGTTCCAGTCCTGGCTTTGTTGCTTCCTCCTGTGTGACGTCAGGCACGTTACTCAACCTCTAGTTTCCACTGCTGTATACTGGGCTAACAACAGTTCCTGTTTCTTAGTGTGATTATTAAAGTTTGATGAGATAACCCATGAGCACAACTAGTTTTTATTACTTGATTCTCAAACTACTTATATGTCTGCAAAGTCCAAACTCCATTCTTGTTCCAGGGAGTCAAAAAGAAGCTAGAGATGGCAACTAATAAGACCAAGAGCTGGAAGGACAAAGTTGCCCATCATGAAGGATTAATTCGATTGATAGAACCAGGTAATAGGTTTTTCGAAGTAATCATATATTAATTTTTAAGTTTAATTTTGTTTTATTTGTATATTTGAATTGCACTTAAATCACTATTGGCCTAAATGTGTAAACACTAAGCTGTTCAGAGTACATTTCTCTTGGGACCAAATAGGCTCCATCATGCACAACTTCTCATTTTTGGCTGGTATGACTTTATTACATGTTCCTCAGAGAAGAAATAAGGCGAAAAGTTACTATTTTACCCATGGAGAAGTGATAATGTACAGTAAAGAATATAATACTACCTGTGTTTAAAGCACATTTGTCTTATAGGTTCAAAGAACCCTCACCTGATCACTAATTGGGGACCTGCAGCTTTTACCCAGGCAGAACTGGAGGAGAGAGAGAAGAACTGGAAAGAAAAAAAGACCACGGAGTGACTACTTATGGCAGAAGTCCCCTCAGTTATGCAGATATGGAGTGTGGCTGGAGAGCTTTATGCTAAAGACAAAAGAAACTGGCTTTGCTGCTTCTAACTCTTCTCTTGGTGCCTCTAATGGGATCAGTGTGCTAAGGAGCCCTTCCTGCAAATGCGAGCTTCTCTGAAAAGGACAAAAAGTCAATGTTGTCAAGCTCTTTATTTCCTCTTTGAAAACTTCAGCTTCTGAAAATTGCATTTGGCTCAGATTCTTTCCTGAGCAAAGCAGAACTTTTCTGAACTACTCATATCTGCAAAGTCCAAACTCCATTCTTGTTCCAGTGAGTCAAAAAGACTCTGAGTTTGACTGAGCACAGATGCACGGTCAGCTCTGTCATTTGCGTCATCCACAGGGTTTGAAAGCAGTGGGGTCTAGGTGCTCAGTATCATTGGGTAGTCAGAACCTTTTTGGACTGGGTGCCAGCTGTTTGCTTTGGCAGCATGTTTCCTTCTTTTTGTGTTTTTAAGTGAGATTGGTCTGTCTTCTAGGCGTCCATGCCAGTTGACCTCACAGGCCTTTGACGGTAGGTGCTGTGATGAGGAGGTCATAGAGTCACTGCCTTTTCCTGGTCATCCTTCTGGGTGAATCTGGCAATTGAGGTTTCCTAGCTTCTGCTGAGATAGTTCTTTCCCTAAGCATCACATTTGGCGTGTATCATTCCCATTTCCTTCCCCTTACCTCAAAGAAAAACATCCTCTTGGCTCATACTCTCAACCTAATTCTATCTCAAGTGTTCTCTCTCCCCTTCCCTCTAGCAAATGATGTGCTGCTAGGATATTCCATGGGGTAAGAGGATTTTGTTGAGTGTAGAAAGAAACTAATTTGAAGTAAAAATTATTTGATTGATTTATAAAGCACATTATATGCACATGGGCAGTGGGAAGTTGCCCATAATGTGTAGTTAGCTTTAAAATGTCATAACGGGGAACAGATGTCATGAAGATGACAGAATGTCATTGTATTAGCCCAGCCATAGCTCTCATGAGGTGGGCAGCTTTTCTGCCTTTTCCTTTCTGTGTGTGACATGGAAGAAATATCCAGTAAAAATAAGTGTAGCAGGGAAATTGGGATCATAGTTTCTATACATCTGATTTGAAAAGAGAATTGAGGGAGTTTCTCATGTATAATTTGTTTTTGGATTGAGAATAATATTTATGAAATCAAGCCTTCCAACACTAGTTCTATTTTATAAGCATCAGTAACTCCATGGACAGCCATGATGCTTAAAATTGAAAAGCAATATGGGAGTAGCAGGGTGTAGTGAGTGGTACATACCTGTAACCCCAGGGACTCAGGCGGCTGAGGAAGGAGGATCACAAGTTTGAGGCTAGCCTGTCTAAAAATAAAAAATAAGGGCTGAGGTTATGGCACAGTGGTAGCATGCTCGCCTTACATGTGTGAGGCACTGGGTTCGATCCTCAGCACCACATAAAAAATAAAATAAAGATGTTCTGTCCACCTACAACTAAAAAATAAATGTTTAAAAAAAAATAAAATAAAAAATAAAAAGGACTGGCAGTGCAGCTTGGTGGTAGAGTGCCACTGGTTTTAGTCCCCAGTATTGAAAAAAGAAGAAGGAAAACGAAAAAAAAGAACAAACATGGGTGTAATTCAGTTGTTACACAAAGGCAGAATTCAGTCACATGGTTCTGGTCCTCTCCCAACAAGCATTAAATGAGAACAGAACTCAGGCATTCTTTAAATGCTTGCATAACAGTAATGAGGAAGCGATTCCAAAAAGATGTGTTCATCTAGAGAGGATGGTCTTAGAGATTTCAGTGTATATATTTATTTACATGAGAGGAAACTGGAATATAAGTCCATATATCTTTTATGACTGGAAAGCATTTACCAATGAAGTGGACTTTAGAAACTTGTCTTAAGGGCTGTTTGATAAAAATGTAACTTTATTTAATGATGTCTTATAGTTGTCTTTATAAAATTGATTTTTGCCTAAAATATCTTCATTTCATGTGCCTTCCAAATTTAACAGCTATTTTGGGTGGTGTTTTCTGCTGAGCTACTTATAAGTATTGTTATTTTATTCAGTAACTGGCAGGTATATTAGACCAACAGAAATGGAACCTTTCTTGTGGTTTGATTTATCACACCAGGGGATGAAGAAAAGATACTTTACAAAGAAGCCAATAACCCACGTGACATCTCTGGGGTAGAAACAGTGTGGACTTGGAGTCCAGTACCCTATGTATAGGGTGGGGTGGAATGTATGAACTTCTGCTTTTGGGAAGTGGTGACAGGCCATCTACCCTGCAGAGAGTCCCTCCTTAAACCTGGCTTGTTGCATAGCTGCAGCTAAAAACATAACCTGGGGCTTAGCTGCTTCAGCCCTGTCTTCCCATGGACCTCACTTTGTGCCCTGGGCCATCAGCCTGAAGACTGCCTGCTTTCTGGTGACATGCGGGCCTTGGCCTGACTAAGCAGTCACTCCTGTGGTGGTGCAGAAAGTAGGTTTCTATTCATTGCATAGTGTCACCGATTGACATCTCAGCTTCCATGGCACTGTATCTAGGAGGCAAGAGCCTCTTTAAACAATGGATAGAAAAGACAGCACAGAAATGAACTCCTGTCAGTCTTGTTTAGGATGATATTTTTATATTAATCAAATTCCTCCTAATATTTAAAATGGTTTCAACTGTCAAAATGCCTACAGACCCCTGGGCTTTACTTTTTGTAACTACTGTACAGAAAATTTCAGGAGTGTTTGAATGCTTGTCATAATCAGGCCTTTTCCTTAATAAGTAGAGACATGATCATTTCCAGGAATTACACATGAAAAAGTTTTAAAAAGATGTTTTGTGATTTGCAGTATGGACAGGGAACAAAATGTAATTTTCAAACATTCTTATCTAAACATTGTACAATGTAGTATGCTCAACTTTCTTAAGTTTTTGCTAATTTTTCTAAGATACATTAAAAGTGTTTTGTATGTTTTTTTGGTAGTAAAGTGGACCCAGTAAGAAAATTAAAAATGTCAGAACATACATTTTAAACTGTCCAGTTTAATAAAACAATGGGGCACAATTGTGTGTCTGTGTATTTTCATATAATGAGATAGACTTTGTTTTGGGGATACTTCCTGGAAACACTGGGTTTAGAGTTAAGACCCCAAGAAGTCAGCTATGGCCTCCTGTTTTTTTTTTTTTTTTTTTTTTTTTTTTTTTTTTTTTTTTTTTTTTTTTTTTTTAATTTTTTTTTTTTAGTTGTAGATGGACACAATGTCTTTATTTTATTGCTTTGTATGTGGTGCTGAGGATCGAACCCAGGGCCCCACGCATGCAAGGCAAGCACTCTACCGCTGAGCTACAATCCCAGCCCCACGCATGCAAGGCAAGCACTCTACCGCTGAGCTACAATCCCAGCCCCTGGCCTCCTGTTTGATGTCTGAGTCACAAATGTGGGGAAACCATGGCTAATGTGTCAGCTTACAAGCGGGAACTTACAAAGATGATTTCTCCCTCATGGTTGCTGTTACCTCCAAATCCTCTTACCTCCATCTTCTCAGATTTTCTTTCCATGTCTTTCAGTTTTTCCTTCACCAGAGTAAACAGTGTGGTTTTTTATTTTGTTTTATGTGGTTGCTAACATTAAAACGCCTGTTGTGGATGAAGTATTGGAAAGCTGATCTTTGCCTTGTAGAGCAAGGGAGAGAAGGAGAGGTGGGTGTTGGTGTTTCTATAAACTGTTTCTTCTTATACAGTGGTTCTCAACCAGGGGCAGGTTTGCCCTCTGGGGGACATTTGGCAATGTCTGGAAGCTTTTTTGGTTTTCACAGTTGGTAGGAATGTTACAGGCATCTACTAGGTAGAGGCCAGGGATGCTGCAAAACACCCTCCAATGCGCAGGACAGTCCCCTGTAACCAAATTATCTGGCCTAAAATGTTAGGAATGATGAGGTTAAGAAATCCTGCTCTGGAGCTGGGGTTGTGGCTCAGTGGTAGAGCACTTGCATGGCATGCGTGAGACCCTGGGTTTGCTCCTCAGCACCGCATAAAAATAACTAACTAAATAAATAAATGTCCATCAACAACTAAAAAAATATTTTTTAAAAAAATCCTGCTCTGCAGAAAGACAAGTGCTGTTATCTAGAACATAACAGGCTTTTGGAGTCAGAGTTTCCCATTAAAGGGTCCTAGGAGTTGACAGTGATCACTTTGGTGTAAGTGGAGCCCACCTGAAAGAGTTTACTAAACTCTACAGAAATCTCTGTGGGTGTTGTGTTATCCAGACACAATAGGCTCTCAGAGTCAGAGTTTCCCTTACTGGTTCTGCTGTGGTCTGGATGTGTCCCCCAAGGTGCTTGTGCTGGAAACTTCATCCCTAGCTTTAGAAGATACTGTTGGGAGGTGGTACTTAATACTATATGATCAGGCCACAAGGGCTGTGCCCGTGTGAGTGGATTAGTGTTATTGCAGGAGTGGATCTGGTATCATGAGAGTGGATTTGTTATAAAAGCATCTCTGTCTCCTGCCCTCCTGCCTCTGACCCTGGGGTGACACAAAAGGAAGTCCCTCACCAGGTGTCGTGCCGCTTTCCAGCTTTCAGAACTGTGAAGGATAGCTTACTTTTCTTTTCTTTTTTATACCTTTATTTTATTTATTTTTATGTGGTGCTGAGGATCGAACCCAGTGCCTCATACACGGGAGGCAAATGCTCTACCACTGAGCTACAGCCCCAGCCCCTAGCTTACTTTTCTTTATAAATAACTTAGTCCTCCGTATTCTATTACAATAGCAGAGAAAGGACTAAGTCCCAGGAGTTGCTGACCCTTCAGTGTAAATGGGCCCCCCATGGAAGGGAGAGTTTGTTCTGAGAGCTGGCAGAGAGCTCAGAGTGAGGCACTGGGCAGAAACTCATGCCTTTCAACATAGATCAGAAAGGAATTGCTTTGCTTTGTGTGTTTTATGCCACAGTTTTGTTTTTTCCCAAATTTCTTCTTGGGGCATTATAATTATACATAATAGTGGGATTTATTGTTACATATTTGTACATGCACATGATAAACAATAGCTAGCTTTGTGTGTTTTAAAGTCTTTGTGATGTGGATTGCTGAGGTGTGAAGGGTAGAAGCTGCCTTGGCCCTGAGTTCTTCCCATGAGTGTGAGGCACAGGGTGGGTCTGACAGCTCTGCCTGCTGCTGGGGAGGAGTGAATTGAAGATTTACCGCCCAGGTGGTGAGGTGTCCTGCACTGCATGGGTGCTTGTCCTAACTGGTAAAGCCCTAATTTTACCTGCAAGTTAATGCCAACAGGTACAGCTGCCCCTATGGGGCAAGGGTCAGGTGAATAATCCTAGGCCTTGAGGAAGAGGTGCTCACTTCACAGCTCCCGTCGGTATGGAGTCAATGCACACAATTTGTTGGAAGAACCAGTCTTGAGAATAGTTTAAGGAATTACCTGTTTTCTCTCTCACACGCAGTACTCCTCTATGTTCAATTTGAGACTATAAAAATCACTTTCAACTTTGAGAGGCTCTTCAGCAATATCTACTAAAGCTCAAGACAAACACCAACCCTGCGGCCCAACAGTTGCACCCGAGAAAAATAAGTCCTATGTCCATCAAAGACTCATATAAGAGAATTCATAGCAACCTTGTTTAAAATAGCCCCAAACCATAATCAATCCAAATATCCATTAGTAGAGACCAATGAACTGTGGATACTACACTAAAATTAAAAGAACCTGTTACTAAGATGCAGCAACATAGACAAATCCTATAGACATCCTCTGGAGCAAGAAGCCAAACATGAGAGCACACACTATATGATTCCACTTATATTCCTTTCCAGAACTTGAAACATGAATCTGTGGGTTTTGAAGTGAGAATGATGGTTACCTAGGGTCAGTGGTGGTTGGCTGGGAAAGGGTACAAGTGAACTTCCTGGGATGCTGGGAATGGTGGTGGTTGCATATGTAGAAGTCTGTTGGCTGATAGCAAGTGCTATAAAGCATTCCATTATAAGACTAAATCACAACTTATTTTTTAAAAAGCCTATTGGATGGGTGCAGTGGTGCCTGCCTATAATCCCAGTGACTCAGGAGACTGAGGAAGGAGAATCACAAGTTCAAGGCCAGCCCCAGCAAATTAGCAAGACCTTGTCTCAAAATAAAAATTCAACAAGGGGTGGGGATGTAGTTCAATGGTAGAGCGTCCCTGGTCTCCCCTGCCCCCAGTATGGGGGAGGAGGAACCTTTAAAAAGTCTTGACTTTAGACCCAAGATTTGTGAGTGTACTGGCTGAATTCTCTAGAATGCTAAAACTGGCTGGTCCCTAGAGATCAGCTAACCCAGAACTTTGGCTTGGCAGAGAAGAACATAGCATGCCAAATCCATACTGAAATTCCTGACCTTCTTCTAAGATGCTACTCCTTATACCACCTGCCTTCTCTCAGGTCCCCTCCTTAAATTAGGATGTCAATCATTTTATTGCTCTGAGTTGTCATGTCCGTGCATCACTCCTACAGGCAGGGGAGAACTTTGACCCCTTCCAGTCCTGTATTCAGTTTCCATTGACCCTTTTGGGGTTGCTGAGTCTTTGGCCCTGGGTAGTGGGTACATTTGTGGTGGACACTAAATTCCAGCCCTGGGCTAGACTCAGCCTCCTCTTCCTGTTTCCACCACACAGATGCATTCTATGGTCTCACAGGGCTGTGCACCACAGGAATGCAGGCCTTCCTCTTTGTTTATGTCACCTCCTCCATAGCAGTCCATAGGCCAGTGGAGGGCCAGCAGGACTGTGGGAGAGGGCAGAGGGAAGCTCTGCCTAGTCCCCATGCCCTGTAGCCCACCCCTCTTCCCCATCTGAAGTCCTCTTCCCTGTCCCAATTCACCCTGCCTCTCCCATTTGGGCAACCTGCTTTAACCAGGAGCCCATGCTGGGTTTTAGAGAGCAGCCTCTCTGAACCCCACTTCCTATGTTTTTCTTCCTCTACTCTCAGGAGCATCCTCCAGGGATGCTGTCCTGCTCCCCCAGGAAGACTGTCCCTCACAGGGCAGTTTAGGGGCTACCAGGAATGCTGTCACCTCCACGCTCACTTGTTCTCCAGCTCCCCCTGGAAGTCCTGACAGAGTTGTCCCCAGCTGCTAAACTGGGTGCTCTCCTGGATTGGAAGGCATTTGGGTCTAAAATATTTATTCACAGGGAGCTCCAAAGTGCCACAGTACTCACTGTGGTTAGCTGGCAGATGGCTGCAGGACAGTGAAGGGACTCTCAGGAGGGGCAGTGCTTTCCTTTCCTTCTCTGACCCCAGTCTGGCCTTTGGATACTCAGCTAAAAGAGCTTGGGCTTCAGAGTCAAACAGACCTGAGTTCTAATCCTGCTTTTACCTCATTATGTCACCCCAAGTGGATTGGACTCAGGTTGTTCATTCTCAGAAGGGTACTGCACAAGTGATGTCCTTCTCAGAGTGTCACACCTGGAGGGCCACTGGCCATCCGCCCCTCATAGGTGAGGGAATGCAAAACATGTTAAGGTTTTTCCAGGGTACTCAGACACACTCTCTGCCCCACTCTGATATTTTGTCTGGGTACATTTTCTTCAGAGTCATGTGGAAGGGGACTTTCCATCTCCGTTGGGCCATATAGCAGGGGATTTTGGCTGGTGGACTGTAAAGTTCTGAGAAAATCCAGCAGGTGACTGGTAGGTTGATCATGCAAGGCTTCTGGAGAGTTAGGGAAATACCTCAGGTGCTTTTTATATTCCAAGAGGCAGGTTTTCAGCTTCTGAGGTAACCTGCTAAGGTGTGTGGCCAATGTCTGAGTAGGTAACTGAACAAATGAAGTCCCAGGGTGAGAGGCCAGTGGTCCAGAACACCCCATCTCCCTAGTCACACCACTGTTTGTAAGGTCCCAATGAGGCTGAGGAGAGGATCTCAGGGGACTCTGACTGCCACCTCCCATTAGATCCCCAAGGACCCAGGCCTCTATTCCCTGTTCAGGGATACTATGGTTTCCTTGGTGGCCACTGTAGTTTTTCTCTCATGGTGGCAGGAGCTATTCTCTCAGCTTCCAGGCTCATCCAGGCTCATCCCTGTGCCCCTGGGATGCTTTTGCTGTCTCTGCCTCAACAGCTGCAAGGGGCCTGCCCTGAGCTCCCAACTTCCTGCTCTGTAAGTCAGGGGTGGGCTCCTCATCACTATTTATCCAGCACATGTGCTAAGTAGGTCATAGTAAATGCTTTTGAATATTCTATTTCTGATATCAATGTCTTGCCTGCAAATATGTTCTGGAGCTAGCTCCCCATGGGGCCCTGTCGAGCTTGAAGCAGGTTGACCTGCACCTCAACTCTTCTCTCAAGAGTGTTTGGTCTACTTGGAGACATGCCCCACCCCACTATGAGGATGGGAACACTTTTCCTTCCTTTTATCTTTAAAAAACAAAAACAAAAAAAAATCCCAGGACAGGTGAAAGATGGACCATCAACCTTGTGCCTCAGATCCTAGTCTGTTCTCTGAGGGAGTCCTTGGGCTCTTCATGCAAACAGTTACTAGGAAGCCAAAGATTTTTAGAATTCCCTCCATGGTCAGGCAGATTTGGCCCCTTTTCTTCCTATTCATATGATTTTTTTAAAAAAGTAACTTATTTAGCTTTTTTCGTACCACAAAGTAATACATATCCAATGTGGCAAAGTGAGAAAAAGTAGGTATGCAACGAGAATAAGCCGCTTCATTATCATCTCACTTTAGGACAACCTGCTAGGACAGGTGCCAGTCTTAAAGCCTGCTCTCTGCTGTATGTGAGACTGGAGAGCGCAGCCCTGCGCAGGCGCGGGCGGCCGCCAGGTGGCAGGCGAGCGCCGCGTCCGCGAGTTCTCGCCCGACCAGGGCGCTCAGTAGGCGGATGGTGGAGGCCAGGGTTCCTGCGTGAGGTAGCCACTGGCACCAAGCGCCTGCTGCGAGCCAGCCTGACCTGTCATTTTATTTTCGCAACCTAGAGAATTGGCGCTATTTTCCTAATTTACAGATGCGGAAAATGAGGCTCAGGGAGCCAGGCAGTTGCCCAAAGGGACACAGGTAGTGCGGGCCCTGGGACCCCCCCACCGCTCCGGTGGTGCAGGCCTGCCTAAGGTATGGATGTGTGGGTGGGGGTGGGGGTGGGGGGGTCATTCAGACAGGGTTCAGGTGGCCACCCTGTCCCTCGAGCCCCTAGGGATTTCCCTTGGAAACTGAAGGAGGCCCTGTTGTTCATGAGACAAGACCCCACAGCTCTTGGCCCAGTTCCTGTGTGTGCCCCGGGGCTGGGGCAGCCCCTCCTCTCCAGGGGTTGCGGCTGGAGGGGTGGGGGGTGGGGGGCGAGGGAGAGAGGAACAGCCAGAAAGCAGGGGCCTGTTTCCTGACTCCTTTGACCCCGGTAGTCCCTGAGGAGGCCCCAGCAAACCAGCGAGGTCATCTAGGGCGAAATTCCAGCTTGAGCCCCCAGCAGTGGCTTCGGTTTCCTCGATAAGACTCAAGAAGGGACACGGAGTGTCCTTTCCACACCCCCATTCTGTCAGCACCTCAGCTCTTGGGAAGCCTCTGCTGCAGACAGCCTGACTGGGAGAAGAGACAAAGATAGACACGGGACAGATAAGGACAGAGACAGCCAGGGAGAAAGGGGGCAGAGGTGAAGATGGGGCAGAGGCCTGCGGGGAGGCAGTTGGGTCTGGAGCCCCAGAGCTCAGAAATGTTTCTGGATCATTAAGAACAATGTTATTGTGAGGAGCAGAACAGAGAGGTTTTGGTAAAGCAGAAATTGGGTTTGGCTGGCAGCTTGAAGGCCACAATTCTGAACTCCTGAGCCTAGTTCCAGATGTGTGTGACCCTGGTCCTGGTACTACAGGGTGATGGCGGAGGCGGGACACAAGGTGGTCTCTGAATCTCCAGGAAGCCACACCAGAGAGGCTGGGGGAGGCAATATGAGGTCCCTTTTCCTGTGGTGGAGGGGCAGTGGCAGAAGATCTGGAGGCAAATACTGTTGGTCCGCTTATAATTTTGTGCAAAGTTAGAAAAATTATGATTGTAACAATTTTTTTTTCTATTTGCCTCAACAAATGTTTTCAGTGAACAGTGTGTACAGCTTCTGAAAATTTGTTTTTTTCTGTTATGTTTGATAACATGTATTAAAATGCAACTTTTGAGAAAAATTAAAAAAAAAAAA
>PVHX01005806.1:0-108185 GCA_004024805.1 Geosciurus inauris
TGGCTCAGTGGTCGAGTACCCCTGAGTTCAATCCCTGGTACCAAAAAAAAAAAAAGAAAAGAAAAGGTAACTAAACATTAATAGAGCACTGCCATCTTCCAGCAAATCTAGGATCTGTATATGACCCAGTTCAGTTTTTACAGATGAGCAGATTACTAAAGTCAATACAAAATGTAATGGGCTTAGGGGCCTTGGCTGTAGCTCAGTGGTAGAGTGCTTGCCTCGCATGTGTGTGTCACTAGGTTCGATCCTCAGCACCATATACAAACAAACAAACAAATAAATAAATAAAATAAAGATACTGCGTCCATCTACAGCTAAAAAAATTGTAAAAAATGTAATGGGCTTAAATGATCAGTAACTCAGCTAAAGTTTAAATGATAAAAAACACCTTTTGGAAAACCTCAATTTGGGTCCACTCAAATGTAACACTTTTAAAACAGATTAATTCCAGCACTAAAGACACTTAAACACTAATCTCTTTCAAAATTATCTGCACAAGTAAAAATGTGGCTGTCAAAGTCACTGCATTATTTTTTCATTTCTAAAACTTTTTTGTGTTTTATTCTGTTTGGGCTACTTTCCTTATGTTGGATTCACTAATCCTTCTCATATAACTTCTTTAAAAAGAGTTAGGGTTGAAATATCTATTCCAATGTACAAAGTACATTTTAACGGATAAAAATGAAATGCACCCTTATAGCCTGAATTATTTTTTTGGGCTCTTTGATTTTAGAGTTATTATTTTAAAATAATCTTGGAATAGCTTCTTAAAAAAACTGGTTTGAAAAATGCATCTCACACATTCAATAGAGAATAATCTCCTTGCCCACTACTAAGCAGCTCAAATCAAACTAAATAAAAATCAAAACTCTCATTAAATGTTAAACAAATATAAGCCATAAGAACTATATTCAAAATTCTAATTTACCGAAGCTATTTAAATAATTATACTTTGGCTATTCTAAATTGGTTTCATAAGATGACCACAAAAATTGACCATTTAAACTTTTATAAGAAAATCATTCTTACAAAAATAGTTAGTTAATAAACATAACTCTTAAGACTTAGATCTGGAATATCCTCCTAAGTTTCATGTGTTCAGAGGTGGAGCTCTGAGGAAATGACTGGATCATGAGGGCTCCGACTTGATTACAGTATTAATCCATTGATGGCTGAATAAACTGCTGGGAAGTAAAACCTAGTTGGAGAGAGAGGTCACTGAGGGCATGCCCTGGAAGGGTTTATCTTCTCCCTGCCCATCTCCTGACTTCTGGCTGCTATGAGTTGCTTTCCTTCACCATGCCCTTCTGCCATTTCTGCCTTGGAGCTGGCTAACCATGGACTCAAACATCTGAAACCTAGAGCCAAAATTATTTTTTCCTTATCTACATTGTTCCTGTCAGGTATTTTGGTCACAGCAACTAACAATAACATATAGCCAATTCAGTCTAATTATATTAATTCTAATGTCTACAATACATAATAAAGATGCTTAGAGCTTAAGAATACCTTCTGAAAAACGAAGATTTAACTGTTAATTACAGAGTGTGCTCCAAGGCAGAATATTCTGCTTTCCATTCATTTTCTACAAGCAAAGGTTTATTACAAGGAAGGAGGAGGTGGTTCTTGACAGACACTGAATAGGGAGTTGGGACAAAAGCAGGAAGGGGAGAGGGCAAAAATCTATAAATTCCCACTTGACCAAAAAAGAAAGGAATAAAATTTTCTCAATTACACAAGAATTAATTCTAGTTCATTATTCTCTTACTTAAAATACTTCAAACTTTAATGGTAACAAGTAACTTTTGGATATTTGTTTTCCAAGATTATAATAAAAGAGGCCTAATAGACTGTCAAGAGCAGAACCAAGGATCAATTTGGGTGGATCATATAAGTAAACAACTTTTTTCCTTTAGATTTAAGGAATTTAAGATTAAAAGGTTCATTTCTAAAGATATGCAAAAAAATTTTTTTAAAGTTACGTGTATATTCTTATGTCTTTATTTAGAAAGGTTTTCTCCAAAGTCAATCACTAAACCAACATTAGCTTTACGAAGTTATAGTTTTTTTGTTATATAGAACAAGGCCTCTACTTTTCCTTCCTTTGGACATCTAAAATGCCCAGTCAATAACTGTTAAAATCTACATTTTAAAAATTTTATTTTCTCTATTTCAAACATACTTGTTCTAAAGCATGTTAAAATACTGACTTGACTTGGTACTTTTTATAATGCTCATCAAACCATCAAAGATTCTCCCACACAAAAGCAGAAAAGACCACTTGCAATGAGAACTTTATCATTGAAATGAGCAGTTAAGGTTTAAGAAGGATGGCTTCCTCAAATCTCATGGCAGAATTCTACTTTCCTACCCTTCAGAAGCACACATTTAGCAAATGCTTAAGGATACCTCTCCCAATGGGAGTAATCTTACAATACAAACTTTTTAAGTAGGCAGGAAGTTGGCAAGGTGGGTGGGCAGGACCAGGTTCCTGGGCTGGAATAGGCCTGGATATGTTTCCCAGGCTGAAATTAAGTAATTCACGGTAAATCAGAGGAATAAGCATCATGAATAGAAATGCAGATACCCTTTGACTTATGATAGTATTTTGTCCAAATAAAACCATCATATAGTAAAAATACTGTAAGTTGAAAATGCATCATGTATACTTAATTTACCAAACACCACAGCTTAGCATACTCTACCTGAAATGTGCTCAGAACACTTAAATTAGCTTACAAATGGGAAAAATCATCCAACACAGTCTGTTTTAGAATAAATTATTTAATAACTCATGTAACTTACTGAATATTCAACTTAAAATTAAAAAACAGTGCTTGTACACTACTGTGAAGTTGAAAAATCTTAAGCCAAACCATCATAAGACAGGGACAGTCTTGCATACAGAACTGTTGTGCTGAAGCACATTTCTTTTAGTAGTCCAGTGTCGGATGCAATTAACAATAGATAAATTATTTCCAAAATTATTTGTTTTTAATTTTTATTTTTTTTCAATTTGTAAGCAGTTTGTTTTTATAATATTAGAGACGTGTTCTTGAAAGCTCCGCCCCCAATACATACAGAATAAAAGAGAGGCAGTTACACAATACAGAATGCTAGATTATTACTGTTAGATTCTAATTAATTCTATAACTTTTTAGAGAAGTCAATTGTTTGACTTGATACATTTTATCTTGTGGTGTTTACACAGAAAATTAATATCAAAAGACTGAATACAAAGTGTTCTCATTCAAGGAATCTTCCTTTTTTGGGCTGCTGCTATTTAACAAAGATCATCAGCTAGCCATACACTGTCCAATAGGGAAAATACTAGCCACACACAATGTTCTACATTAAATTATTCAAAAATTAAATAAAAACTGTAAATTTAACTTCACAATCACACTAGCCACATTTCAATCTCTCAATAGTCACATGTGGCTTGTGGCTACCATACCAGACAGTGTTGATACAGAATATTTCCACTATCAAAGAAAGATCTATTGGAAAGAATCAAGTTAATCATTATTTGAGTCTTTTGTGTCTCTTAGTCCTCTATTCCATTCCCATCTCCTTAATCAGAAACGAAAATGATTTAAGTGTTTTTTTTTTCCTCTGATGGAGAAAGAGCTATTTTGACTATATATCTAATTTACAGCTGCTTGACTACATATGTAATTTACACTTGCAGTGAATGAAGGAGTCCTCCTCTTTTCCAGGAGCTCAGATATTTGATTCTTCCTTGCCATGCTTTCCAGATAGGACAAAAGGCTCACTTATGGAAGGATGGCCTATTTCTAAAAGGCTCAGGACTGACACATCCTAGCAAGGTGGTAAGTAAAGTTCAGGGAAGCTTTCCAAGGAGAAAAAATTGAAACTTTTCTTCAGCAGGAAAATTATAATTTTGATTAAATAGTTTTTCAGGAGAAGGAGTAAAAGAACAATAAGAAAACTCACCTGCACGTAGAAAGAGGAGCAAACTGTACACCTTTCTCTTTGCATTCCCTTCTTATTCTTTCCTTTACATTTCTACAGAGATCTACAACCCTAGAAAAGATAATTGAAAAGAATATTACACTTCCAAATGAAAACTATGCAAATTCTAAGAAGTGCTGGTTTATCTGGCACTGTTCATGTCTGAAAAATCTCAACTATAAACCCTTCACAGTTATTCTTTAGAGAGCACACAAAAAAAGCTTTGATCATTCATATTGGGTCCTCCACTCATACTTTGTTTTTTGTTTTGTTTTGTTTTATTTGGGTACCGGGGATTTGAACTCAGGGGCACTTGACCACTGAATCACATCTCCAGCCCTATTTTGTATTTTATTTAGAGACAGGGTCTCACTGAGTTGCTTAGCACCTCGCTTTTGCTGAAGCTGGCTTTGGAACTTGCTATCCTCCTGCTTCAGCCTCCATGCCCAGCTCTCTCCACTTATAACTTTGAAAGCAACAAAGTCCTTTCTTTTTTGCTTTAGAAGAAATACAAGTCACAAGAATAGACTCAAGCCTCATGAAGGGAGTTTCCTATACTTAGGAGAACCCAACTTCCTTACAAGATTTTAAAAGCTTCTTAAAAAGTTACAAAGAATATGCTAATGAAAATTCAATTCTGGGTTATTATCAATGTCTAAGAAGCTTTCCTTAATTCAAAAAAATTCAATCAAGAATAATTCTGTTGTATCAGATGTTCCATAGCCTATTCTCAAGCTAAAATCCAATTTGACAAAGACTTATTGGATACAGACTGTGTAAAGTGCTAATGTGTTATTTAGACTGTTTGATATTAGGTCAATGAAAACAGGGATGGGTGGTAATAAACCTTTAAGGGGAGAGGGTTTGACAATATTTAACACTATTAATCTTTTTAAAATTCACCTATTTTTTAAATGTTAGCTGCAGCCTGTTGTTATAACTACATATTTTGTTTCATCTGGGCAATAAAACTCTTAAGTCATATATAAACCATTTTATTCTCCTATAAATATCCTGGCCACATACTGGCAGATTCTGTTTTAAACATTGGTTTGTCTAGGACCAAGAGAATAAATTCAAAAGGCTGGCCTATCTCTCAAATCTTCAAACTGATTTGACTATGTGGGATCAATAAAAACAATAACATTTAAATGGATTAAGCCTTATATAGCATATTTAAGTTATCTATATTTTCAATATCAATAAAGAATATAGGATTAAAATATAAATGCATAAGGCTTTAGTATTATGCCATATTTTTTATTTTTATGAATACAGCATACGGAAATTTTACAAATTCTAATTTTATAAAACAATGCTTTTAACTTAAATTCTGCTTTAATTTATAAGAGTTGCAGGTAAATATGATTTACCAATATTATGTATGCCTCATTCATAGAATGGCAAGAATGTATGTTTTTAAAAATACAAAGTACTAAAGATTACTAAAATTTGATGTTTTTTATTTTGAAAATCCACTTACAAATAGCTTTTAATACCAATAAAATCTACTCCGTTTTAATATCTATAAAAACTAAGGAATATTACAAATTTATAGAAATAACAAGTTCTTAATCTTGGCTTTAGAAAACAATTTAAACGTTACTGCTAAGTATTCCACAAATATTAATACAATTCTTCTACTGGATGGACTATGTTTCAGATTAAATATATGTAAATACACTTAATCATCACAAATGCAGTATGAAACGTGGACATGTTAAGAATGGCCTATACCTAAACCCTGGTAGGTGAATAATGGTAAAAGAAGGAACAGGACTAAATGGTTATAATTGCCAAAGGTACACTTTCTATACATGATTTGTGGGAAGGGGGTTCTGAAAGTATTCTCTCAAAGAACTTAAGATTAAATTCAACACAGTCCACTGGACCAATCAATTTTTTAGGATATAAACATTAACTGTGTATATACTTTTAAACTCTTCCTTGACCGATCAGCAAATTTTTTACTATTGATCATTTTACCCTTGGGGGGAAAAAAACATCCCTGGGCTTTTCTCATATCACGGGATTTCTTCCAAAACTTCTAGAGACTATTCATCAATCTCCTTTGCCAGCTACTGTTTGTAGACATCCCCTATATGTTTAGATTCCCTAGATGAGTCTTTCATAGGTTCTTTTATTTTTTTCCCTTTACTCCATTCTGTGATTATATTAACTTCTTTAGTTTAAATCACCAGACTCCTGTTGGTATCTCCAAAATCTTTAAAACCTCCAACTCTTAAAGCAGCTTTTTTTTTTTTTTTTTTGGAACTGGGGATTGAACCCAAGGGCACTCAACCCCAGCCCTCTTTTGGTATTTTATTTAGAGACAGGGTCTCCGTGAGTTGCTTAGGGCCTAAGTTGCTAATGGTGGCTTTGAACTCTGGATCCTCCTGCCTCAGCCTCCCAAGCCACTGGGATTACAGGCATGTGCAAACACACCTGGCAAAAACACTACTCCAGAGTTGATTCACAGAACTCTACATGAATGCTCATTGAGCATCTCCTAGGTACAGTCAGTGTGCTAGGGTCACTGTGGGATACAAAAAAGATTAGTTAAGACCAATAACCCCTTAAGTGGCCTTGCACGAAGAGGCCAAAGACCTAATAATGTGTAAAAGTTTAAGATCCTGGTCCCATGGTCTACTACTAAAGACAGTAACCAGCTAACTAAAATTTCAAAAAAAAAAAGTAAGTTAGTAAATGTGTAACAAGTAAAGTTTACTTCACAAAGGCAATTGCTTTTTTTACTAATGCTATTTATTAAAACTTCAACTGAAAAAGTTGTTTTAAATGAAAATAAACCACATATGTAACCCTATATAAAACAAACTATCAGTGAGTGTATTAAATAAACATGTAAATGTACACAGGAATAGATGAAGAAAAATGACAAGGAAATTCATAATGCTAAAGAAGTAACTCTATAGTAACCCATTTGTCCTAGTGATATGGACAGAATGTTTGTGTCCATCTCAAAATTCATATATTGAAATCCTAACCCCAGTGTGATGGTATTAGTAGGTGGGACCTTTGAGGAAGAGGCACAGCCCTCATGAATGGTGTTAGGCCCTTATAAAAAGACATGAGAGGGTTCTCTCTGTTTTCTGTCATAGAAGGGTACAATGAGAAAAGAACCATCTATAAACCACGAAGACAGCCTTTACCAAAGACTGACCGTGCTGGCACCCTAATCTCAGACTTCAAGCCTCCAGAACTGTGAGAAACATTTCTTCTTTAGGAAGAAACATTGACATTTAACAGTAACATTTATTATTTAGTAAAAGATTCTTCAAAATGTAAACTTCAACAATACCTTCCTTTTTGGTGTTGCAGACAAATTTGCCTCAAACCAAAAAAAAAAAAGGTGCAGGGTCTGGAAGTTCTGGTATTCTGATGAAGATATTAATTTAAATAAAAGTAGCCACCTTGTTTCCAGGTTTCTTCATAAAATTTTGGAAGTTTATACATCCATACACTGAAATTAATTACTCTGGCAACTCACAAAGCATATTTGAATTGAATAATATCAGACATTTTATTATATATTACCTGTCCCAAGGAGCAGAAGTCTCAAAAGATTCTCCTAATACATAGTATTCCAAACCCAAGTCCTGTTAAGACACACAAAAATCACTAAACTACAACAGATGCAATAATCAATAATACTGTTATTATTTCATGTAATTGTCAATGTCACATGTTTCTAATTTAGCCTAAACTCCTCTTTATTATCTATTTCATAAGAGCGCTGGGAAGTGACCTTTTTGAGGATAGGAACCTTGTGTCTTGTTTTCTTCTACATCCCTGGCAGCAAACAGAGTGCCTAACACAGAACAGGAATTCAAATATTTCTCCTGTGAATGGAGTGTCTATCCAGGAAAACTCTATGTGCCTATAGAAAATAAGACTAGTAGAATAGATTTTAGTGTCCTAAATACCAAATTAAACAATATCGAGAATTGGTCATCAATATGGAAGGAGCAGAGGGACAGACGTTGGGAGGGAGAAAATTAAAATAAGAAGGTATTTTCCTTTCTTCAAGTCAACTTTTCTTTAAAAACAAATTCCAAAAATAGTATGCTTCTCCTTAAACTGACAGTCTAGTTAAACATAGGGGAGCAAAGGGATTTCTGGTTGGAAAATATTTTATAGCTTACAAGATGTAATATTTATATTACAAGTAACTTATACTATTTGATTTCTTTACCCAGAGCACAATTATTTTATTATCAAAGCTAGACAGATAGATTCACGAGCACCAGAGAATGCAAAGATTTGAGAAAAAAAATTATAAGGCAGAAAAATCAATACAGGTTATAAAGTTGCACTTCCCATAAAAAAAATCACTTTGACTCTACTAGTGGTTGGCAGGGGGGAAAAAAACCCCAAAGTACTAATCTAAAATGGGTGTTTCTCTCTTTCATTCATTTATTCAGTAAACATATATCTGGTAATAATGGCATTGTGCACTAGAAATCTTTTAAAACATAAAGCAAATACATCTAGGGGGGAAAATCCCTCACTTGCTTTTGACTCAGTTTTAACATTAACTGACATTTACCCCAAATTGTATGTATGCTGTACTTGCTATAGCTGTATTTTCTAGAATTCTAAATTCGGTATTATAGGCAAATGATCAATATCCTTAGTTGAAACAATGAACAAAAGTTTATCTATACTCAAAATACTTTCCATGAGAAGAACCTTGGGTACTAACAATTTATGGATGCACACATAATGCATAAGACCTATTATCGTTCATGATCTGTATATTCCTTAATCAGAATTTTTAACACAGTGAACAGGCAATAAATATATTTCTCCCCTTCAGCACCACTTGTTGGGGTTTGAAGGGCTAATGACATACTTCAAATTCACTGCAATTGAAAATTTAGATCTTAACTGTAATTAAATTCTTTCTAAAATGAGAACACATTAACTCAAGCTTTCTTAAATAAGTAAAACCAAATTGTATGTAAGTTTTTGTATTTCCTTCCAAACAATTTCTAAGTGAAAAATTAGAAAACTTCATATCAAGGAAGCCAAATTCTCAGTAGGATATCTGAGAAATGACCTTTTAGAATAAGATCATTCTTATAAGGCAATATTAAAAATAACAATACTAATCACCTAGGCAACAGTAGAAAACAATTAAGAAACCTGAATTTGTTAGAAAGTAGGAAAAAACACTAAATAAAGGAAGTAATAAAATTTCAAAACAATGTCATGTAACACAAACTTGAATATGACTAATGAAGTTTCTCATATGTCTCATAAAATCTATAATCAGAAAAATTTTAGTGCTCAAGTGCACATAAATTATTTCTTTCTTCCTTTCTTTTTTTGGGGGGGTACTAGAGATTGAACTCAGGGGCACTCGACCACTGAGCCGCATCCCCAGCCCTATTTTGTGTTTTATGTAGAGACAGGGTCTCACTGAGTTGCTTAGCACCACGCCTCGCCATTGCTGAGGCTGGCTTTGAACTCGCAATTATCCTGTCTCAGCCTCCCTAAGTGCTGGGATTACAGGCTTGCGCCACCGCGCCCGGCTATTTCTAAACAGTAATCATCACCAGTGAAACAATCACTACTTGGAATCAAGCTAAATATGAATTTTTAAAGACACAAAGATTTATCTATATATAAAACAGATCATAAATTAAGTGAGGAATATTGCTAAATAAAACAACTGTATTCTAAAAAGGTAATATTAGGAAAGGCATGTTCAACTTTCAGACACAGAATGACTCCATTCTTTTAAAAGAACAGAGACATTAAATCATTTTTAAGTTACTCAAAAGCACATATGGGTTTAAATGGGCTTCTGAAAAACCATAGCTAATGCAGAGTTCATGTAAAATGATGTGTTTATTTATCATATCTTAAGATGTTCAAGAAAACTAAAAGTATGATTTCATTCAAAGTAGAAAAAAGTATTATTTGCAATGTAAATTAATGACAAAGGAAATATGATATAACTTACTCGAATGTATGCAATGACATAGGTCAGCAAATATCCTCTCTGTCCATTATCTTCTCCAGCTGCCAATCCACTGTGATTAAAGAACAAACTGTTAATAAATTTTAAATGAACTATTAAAAAATATATAAAACTAACCAAATTGATAGGATATCTAAAGACAACTGCTTTTCCAGATTAACCAATATTATATTGCATCTTATTTTTATCTTAATTTAATTTCTATCAAAGAGGTATCAAGAAAATAAGCTTGGACAAAAATCTGAAAATATTTTTAATATTTCCGTCTAGTCATTAATTTCAAAATTTATCCACCACATTAATAAAACTGATTTATATTATCTATTTTTCATATTCTCAAAAAGAGCAGAGAATTGTGGGGCTGGGGATATAGCTTAGTTGGTAGAGTTTGTGCCTCACACGCACAAGGCCCTAGGTTCAATTCCCAGCAACACAAGAAAAAAAAGGAAAAAGAAAAAAGAGCAGAGAATTACTCATAAAAAATGGCTTAAATAAGCTTAAATCTTCACACGTATAACAAGACACTTAAGTATTCTTATTTTATTCATATAGGTTGAGTATCCCTAATCTGAAAATCCAAAATCCAAAATGTTCCAAAAATCTGCAAATTTCTGAGTATCAACTGGATGCCACAAGTGGAAAATTCCACATCTTATGTCATGTGATGGGTCTCAGTCAAAACTCAAGCATACTAAATAACATTACCTTCAGGGTATGTATAAAGTATGTACGAAACACAAATAAATTTTGTGTTGAGACTTGGGGCCCACCCCCAAGATATCTCATTTTTGTACATGCAAATATTCTAAACTCTGAAAAACTCCAAACTTTGAAACACCTCTTGGGTAAGGGATACTCAACTTTGTTATACTTTTATCCATATATTCATATTATTACATTCTTTTTTTAAAATATCTTTGTTTATTTTTAGGTGGTGCTGAGGATCGAACCCAGTGCCTCACGTATGCTACAGCCCCAGCCCACATTCTTATTCATGTTAAAGAATTATGATAATTAACTAGGAACTCCCAAATACCAAGAAGTTTCTTGAATGCTCAAGCACATAATATCTGGCATCTTAGACATAGTGTCTATTTTATGGAATTTATTATTTAAAAGAAAAACAAAACTTGCACAAAACTACAAAAAGTTTAAAGCAATGTACAGTATTTCAAATTCACTAGCATAAATTACCACAAATTTAATATGAAATTTAATGTTTATAACAGCTCAATCACAATAGCTAAGCTATGGAACCAACCAAGGTATGGTCAACAGATGAATGAATTAAGAATATATGGTATATAGCCAGGTGTGGTGGTGCATTCCTATAATCCCAGTGGCTCAGGAGGCTGAGGCAGGAGAATTGCAAGTCCAAAGCCAGCCTCAGCAAAAGAGAGGCACTAAGCAACTCAGTGAAATCCTGTCTCTAAATAAGATACAAAATAGGGCTGGGGATGTGGCTAAGCAGTTGACTGTCCCTGAGTTTAATTCCGGGCACCCCACCACCACCAAAAAAGAAAGACAGAGCGAGCGAAAAAGAGAAAGAGAGAAAGAAAGAAAATGTGGTATACATACACAATGGAATATTACTGAGCCACAAAGAACAAAATTATGGCATTTGCCAGTAAATGAATGGAACTGGAGACTATCCTGCTAAACGAAATAAGCCAATCCCCCGAAACCAAGGGTGAATGTTCTGATATGTGGATGTTGACACATAATAAATAAGGGGGGAGGAGAGGATAGAAGTTCATTGGATTAGACAAAGGGGAATGAAGGAAAGGGAGAGAGGATGGGAATAAGAAAGACAGTAGAATGAATTGGATATAACTTTCCTACATATATATATATATATGTACAACCAGTGAAACTCCACATCATGTTCAACCATAAGAAAGGAATCCTAATTACAATAAGTTATACTCCATGCACGTATAATGTGTCAAAATACACTCTGCTGTCATGTATATCCGAAAAGAATAAATAAAAGATTTAAAAACATAAAATAAAAAGCAACATACAGACAAATGATAGACCAACAGGTCAGGTCTTATTATTATGAACATAAAAACAATTCCTTTTAATTTGAAAATAGTTTTATCCATTGAAATATTATTTGATGATCTAGTTACAATTCCACATAAGTCAGTCCAAGTACGCTGGTCTGTGAAAGTTATTTTATTTTAAAGAAAAATAAATGAATATTGCTTTAGTAAATAGTTATTAATTGTGTTTGTTCCATTATCAGACAAATTGTGATTCATTAATTTTTATTTCTCTTAGAGCCTCAAATGACTTAATTAAATCCTTCCTTTTTCTGAAGTTTTGTGGGACTTGGTGGTAAGTAAATAATACAATGTAGATGTACCCACATTTTACACAAACGTTTTAAGGCAGTCTCAGGCTGGATATATATAAGTTATTGTCATCTAGAAGGAGTAGCAGACTTGACAGAATAGCTCTAGTCTAAAACTACTTGAGGATGGGCTATAATGAAATGCAGGGGACTGTTTGTATTAACAGAATGTTTATGCTTCAGCATTGCTGAAAGGGAAAAGTAAGAAAACATAGAAAAACAATTCTGGATTGGATGTGAGGTTGGAAGCAGAGAGCCACATAAAGTCCTCAAATAAAAGGAACACAAGTCAGAAAACTGCAGGGACAAGTGCTTGGAAGAAAACAGCTGAGCGCATAACTCAGGTAGATATGAAACAGACTGAGACCAAAGGAGAAAAAAATGCTAAGGATTTAGAAAATACAAATGTTCATCCTGGACCTAATCATAGAAGGAAAGAAAATAAGAGTGAAGCCTAGAAAAGGATACAAGACACTCGTGCTAGGAATCTTTGAGAAGGAACATCCTAAATATGTTATGTGGTAAGAAGTAATAGGTGTGAATAAACTATTCAGTAGGTCTGTCTCTGTTATGTCAGGCTGAGAAAAAGTCCTATTTTCCTCTCCCAGGACAAGCCATTTTTCTTTAGATTCTCTTCTAACATCTGGTGGGGGTTTCCATTTTACACTGAAATCCAGAGGGACAAACCACACAGAAACATGCATTGTTTTATCTAAAGTAGGAAGAGATTGAAAGTGGAAGTCTATCCTAATTCACAAACCCGAAAGGAGAAGAAAAGTCAACTTGGGCTTCTTTTCAAGTCATATTTCCTTGCAAATCTAACTTTTTTAGAATTTTTCTTTTCTTTTTTCAAGTTTTTAAAACTGTCAGTCAATCTTCTAGCCTAAATTACCTTAAGATACAATTGTGTCATACAACATGAACACAATTATTTATGCAGCCACTACAAAAAAAAAAAAAAAAAAAAAAAAAAAAAACACTACTTAGATTCAAACTGCTTTATTTTAAATTAGCAACATCCATCCCCTATTTCTTGCTCTCTCTGCAAATTTCAGACATCAATTCATGGTTCTTGAACAAATTTAAGGCAATTTCATGAGGAAGCACTGGGAAGACAAATGAAAGAGGAAAGAGAGACAATCATTTTATATAAAAGAGCCATCTGGTGAACCTAATCACTCTCATGCTGAATTATGTTAAACAACTTAAGCACACTTTAAAAATAATGATAATATATTACCTTGAGTTCTATGGTAAATGTCAAAACACCTCTCATGAGTACTGACAAGAGTTCTTAGAAAAGTAAAAGTGCTAGCCAACAAGGATAAACAAACCAAGGTATGATTATTCAATATTTGGTTACTATGTTTTGTTGGGTCACATATGTTCAACGGTATTTAACCTTGTTGGAGTGGAGTAGAAGCCAAGGAGACAAAATGGCTAAGATAACATATTCTAGACTGTTCAGAGGATTTTACTAAAAGCAATCAATTTAAGTTAATGAGGTAATGGGAATACAAAAGAAAGAGAAAATAAAGGATAGATTAATAAAGCTCTAGTTAAAAATTAAATGCATGAACCAAGTTAACATATAAAAACTTCAGCAGAAAGAAAGTTGGTAGTGCCTTCCTCTCAATTGTTATGCAGATTCAGGGTTTGAAGAAGAGCACCTTAAAGAAAAATATCCCTGAGTCTTCAATAATTAGAACAAAAAATTAGTGCCTACAGAAATCAAGGGGGCAGCCAGGACCTCTGACAGTAAATCAAAAGAAGATATTTCCAAGTATTAAAAAAATCAAAGTCATCTCCCTAATGACAATGTGACTTATTCAAAACCAAAGATTTTTCCACCTAAATGAAGGAGCCAAGATGAAACTACATTAAGAAATTAATTGAAACATAACTAAAAAGAAACAAATAATACCAAAAACATGAGACCCCAATTTGGGCCAAAGTTTTTAATAGTTTATTTCTGCTTTATATTAAGATCTCATTTACTATCATCTATTTTTAATGAATGAATCTGATATAGAAGGGTTTAGAGTAAGCAAAACGCTGAAATGAAACCAACAGGTCTGGCAAGCTGAACCCTGTATCTTAAAGAAAATTCACTCTTATTTTAAAGATGTAAATTGATGGTGTTATGTGAGAAAACAAACCTGGCATTGCTGGCATGTCTGAAATTGGTCACTCAAATTAAACAAAACTGATAATATGGTTCTGAAAAACCATCTAAAGATTAAAATACTCTTACAGGTAATGGGCATAAATGAATTAGAAAAAAGATATCAGGGGAAAATATAGTACTTAGCTTCATTAATTCATTCAACAAATGTTTAATCAATATCAAGTATGTTCCAGGTATCAAGAGTGATGCTCAGGAACAAATAAATCATGCCCTATAGAAAATCATGTGTAAGACAGACTGGGTACTTTTACCATCAACCTATGTAGTCTAACAGGAAATGTGGCATATTACTTACTAGTAAAGATTTACTAGTTACTCTGAATTTTAATTATAATTATTGATCCTATAAAGCAGAATGTGTGTGTGTGCGCGCGCGCGCATGAGAGATGGAGGAACATGGGGATGAAACTAAGCAAATTCAACCCTATAAACAGTGATTCATGACACAATTTAAAAATGTCTTCTTCCACTTCCCTGCAAGTCCTTTTGGAAAATTTTAAAGTCCCAATTAAATATTTAAATATATAAGGAAAAATTTCTAAAGTGTCAGTTTCTAATATTTAAGGCTAGAGCAGATAAAAAATATTTTAATTCAAATTTCCTTACCACCTGTGCGTACCCCTACTTCCTAAACAGCAGGTATACACATAAGGCCAAATTCCATCTGGGTAAGGAAACATGAACATTTTAAAAAATGCAAACAAAAACTAGATGACTTGAAAGTCAAGTGATTTGATCATTAAATAAATCTTTACAGTGTAATTATTTATAATTAATCTAATTAAAATGTCAGTAATTCCCAAAAAGGAAAGTATAGGGGGAGAAAGGGTGAAAGACTAGTGAACTTTACCTTTTACTAAAGAAAATTAAAATTCTACTTGCCAGTTTCAGAATAGGAGGAAAAAAAGAAGTGAGAGACTAATTTTTAATACTCAGAAACAGTACAAAAATAAGTCCAAGGTTAGTCCCTTTTCCACACTAAGAACACTTCACTTTAACTGTTCAAACAATCCTGGAGGTAAAGAGCTAGTTATGTATAGAATATTTATGTATAAGAGTGGCATACTCTAAAACACACAGCTCCAAAATAAGTGTTCATTTGTTTTCTTAGAAGAAAACAAAAAAAAGAATAAAAGTAATATAAATAACTCAGACTAAGCATAATGTGTATGCTATATTTTAATCCCTGAAACGAACAAACAAAAAAAGTAAAGACTAGTATCCAGAAAACTGTTAGTTCATGTACTTGGAAAAGAAAAAAATGTTGTCCTGATAAATGGCATTTCCACTATAGTTCTCATCGATCAGTATGATAATCCATCAGGCAGGCAGACAAAAACCACCCTATCATTATTCAGTTGGTTATATATGTGAAATGTTTCTTTTTCTTTATACCAGCACAAAACAGTAAATGACAGGGGGTGGAGTATAGACAATTTATCAAATACCAGGGATTAAACTCAATTTCATTTTAAAAATACACTAATAGCATGCTTTACACATACACTATTTTCACTGAAGAGTAACATGACAATGAATTTTTTCCTACTTTACCACAACAAATATCAAAATTGGTATTAGTGCAAAAGACCAGGAAAACAATATTTATATACTACATGTATAATTAGATAAGTAAGAGCAATCAATCTAACTTTGTACAAATTCTGGGAGTAAATCAAAACAGTATTTTAAATTTACTATCATAAATTACCACAAATTTCATATGAAATTTAAATTAATAACTGCCTAGAGATATGTAATCTGCTTATAAATATTATGCTCTGGTGCATTAATAACTGGTTGGAGATATTAGAATTTTAGCTTAATATTCTCTTGGCATTATGAACTTAAAGCCATACCCAAATTTTGCAGCAATGTCATATACTTGTTTTTCATGTTGAAGAACCTTCTCACGGTCCCCCTCAAATAGTAATGTGGCTACACTTAGCTGATTTGGATCAAATCCTTTAAACTTTAAAAAAAAAAAAAAAGATTATTATTACAGATGAGTCTTATCTTGCAAAACAGTAAATCAAAATGTATTTTACTCTTTTCCTTCTGTTCTAAGCTCAAATACACCAACTTCTTAAAAATTGAACTTTAGAACTTTACATTTCAATCAATAAAAGTGTTTAATGCACCTATATGCATGTTAATACATATAAAACTATACAGCATACAAAAAAATTTTATATGTATTCCATGGTTTTAATCACATTAAACAATGTATGCTGTGGCTTAAATCAAATAAACATAACAAATTGTCAGAATTATAACTAATAAAGAATTAAACAAAAACTACGAAGTAATAAAGTGGCTAGTTGTAGAGGAGGAAAAAACCCAACAGTATCCCTACATACCAATAAGAACTTCTTGTTAAATAATACTTTCAAAAGAGATCTTAAGCATAAAATTAAAAGAAATCATCTTAAAAATAAATATGTAGGGCTAGGGTTATGGCTCAGTGGTTGAGCACTTGCCTCGCATACATGAGGCACTGGGTTCGATCCTCAGCACCACATAAAATAAATAAAGATATTGTGTTCATCTACAACTAAACAAAAAAAATATTTAAAAAATATATGTAACTTCATTAGAAGAACATGTCTAAAAAAGGTAAGAAAGATTAATGCTCCTAAATGCATAAACTACGCATTATAGACCTGTGTATTACTCTATTCCAAGTCTAGTAAGAACCCCAGTGGGGTATTTTTAAAAAGAAATGAAGAATTTTTAAAATTTTTCCTAGAATAATAAAGAGGTAGGTGATAGTAATCACAAAGAAAATTCTGAATAACGAAAGGGAAAACCAGACCTACAACAATTAAATCCGTTTACTTTTTCACGAACAAAAAGCTCATTAAAAAGAAATACAATAAAATAGTTTATTTCTTAGATAAATACGATATAAGAAGATGTGTTGTTTATGGCAAATCAATGAAAGAGAAGAGAGGACTAATTACTTAATGGTGCTGACTCAACTGGTTACCAACTGGGGGAGCAGGAGGTGAAGATTACTTTAGATATTTATTTCACATCATAAAACTGAAATAAATTAAAGTGTAGTAAGGAAACATTTAAAACTCACATTTAACACAAAAGAGAAAAGTAAATGGTCATAATCATAGTTCTAGAGGAACGAAAGTTTTTCTAAGCTTAGAAGCCATTAAATAATTACAGAAAAAGATTTAAAAATTTGAAGCTTTAGCACCAAAAAGAAAAATCCCTTTTTAAATGGGAGGCACTTGACTGCAAACATTTATTTACAAAATTTATGACAAGGACCTCTAGTAATTCCTCAAAGGGTGCATAGCAGAGCACCAAGTGAAAAAAAGAACCTATTACCTTGGCAAAATAATCATATCCAACTAATTTACAGAAAAATTACATCTAGAAAATATGGAGAAATGTTCTATCTCACTAGATTTTTTTTTTAAATATTTTTTTTAGTTGTAGATGGACACAATGTCTTTATTTTTTTGCTTTGTATGTGGTGCTGAGGATCGAACCCAGGGCCTCACGCATGCAAGGCAAGCACTCTACCACTTAGCTACAATCCCAGCCCTCTCACTAGATTTTGAAGAACATCACCTAAAGTAAAGTACTATTCCCCTCCCAATTAATTTAAAACATAAAAAAGCAAGAATAACAAAAAACCTACATGCAATAATAAGGCCACAACAAAAAAATGACACACGTTTTGCTAGTAGTACTATAAGCTGGCATAACTTTTTAGGAAAGCAATTCAGCAAAGGTTTAAAAAAAAATACCTATACTCTTAGAAAATGTGCATTAGACTGTTCAATGCAATACTGAATAGAAACTTCAAATCTGGAAAAGGAAAATTTTTGAAAATGACTATATGACTGATTGATAAAATATTCCAACATGAAAAACAATAATCATAAAATGTATACAGCAACTATTATAAGGCAAACATCCTAATAAGAGGTGTCTGTGAGGGGAAGAAGGCAGGAAACCAAAGTAATATCCCAATATTTAAAAAAATTTAGCATTTTGTAAAAATTCTTACCTTTGTAATATAGAACTTTTTTAATCCATCCAAAAATGATGTAAAAATAGAGGAAACCTGAGGTTTAAGAGCATGACCTAAGGAGAGAAAAAAATTTCTATATTAAATTAACAGCAAATGATACTTTCAGAAAAATCAAAAGACTACTTAGTAGCCTAAAAGTAAGTGAAATTTTATAACTTTAACTTTTAAATCTATATCATGTATATTTATATTAAGACCTTCATATTTTCTTTTCCCTTCTTCCAAAAGTCACAACTTTTTACTTACAAAACTCATTCTCAGTTTGTTAAATTCAAATTACTATATGTAATTAACACTATACATAGTTTAGGTCATCTTTCAATGGTGTATTTTATATGTACTCAAACTAGTTCATTAATTTTTATTTCATTAAGAACACCCAATGGTGGCTGGTTTTACTTTTACTTTTCTAATTATACAGAAACCATTCAGAAGTATGACCAAATATGGAGTCAATGCAAAGTTTAAGGTTGTTTCTTAATTAATTCTTAACTCATCGAGAATTCTTGGCATAAAACTAGCAATTGCTTTCTTAATCACACCCAGAGAGTTAAAATTGCCAAAATAACATAAATGGTGTCTCAGAGTCTGTTAAATTAACATCTTTGCCTGCGGATTAAGCTTAATTGAGTGAAAACCTTTTACTGTTTCCTCATTGTTTTTAAAGAGTAGCAACTTCAACTGCCATGACTGCTACATTTAAGAGTCATGCATCTGGCTTAAATGTTATGAGCCCGATTCAGAAAAATATGGCAACCATTTATAGAAAATTTTAAAGAATTTTAAAGTCTTTAGTAAATCTAAAATCATATCCAAAAAAAGATTATTTTTTTTTAAGGCCTTTAAGTTTGGGGGATTTTATTTGTTTTTAATGGGCAGGATCTCCCTCTCAAGTGAGTACAAATAGCAAACATTTCTAAAGTAACTATCACTGATAGTCTATTTTTTGATCCATCTACTTTTTTAATTGAAATTCTGAATCTGTAATAGTCATTTACTACAGTTTTGCTGTCTGTAATAGGAAATTGTTACATAAAAGACCAAGTAACATAAATTTTAATCAGCAGATAAGAGTTAGAAATTCATGTTCTAACTGAAGCACTAACACATAACAACCCCCATTCCCACCCAAAGGAAAAAAAAAAGAACTGCAAATGGAGATCCACCTGGCAATCCTTTTGAGCTACTGGATCAAAAGTAGTGATTCTTTCTTTTTTATTATGATCTATCAGAGATACTTCTCCAGCATAACCAGCACTTTTTGATATAATTTTTAGCATAAGTTAAGTTAGAAAAAAGACATCAACAAAACACTTCCTGTACCAAATGGAAGTCATCCTATCTAAATAACAATTGAAATAAATGTGTAAACGTATGTTGAGTACATGTGTTGTGTTCTTACAAAAAATGGAAATTGTCTGTTATTCATATGAAAATTTTGTCATTCATTTATCTTTACACGATACATAAAGGCTCCGAATGTTACTACTCCAATATAAAATAATCCTTATGGGTGAATGTTCGCCTTAATCCACTGACATTTATTAGTATAATTTCCATTATATCAGTAGTGATTAGTCACATATATCACCAACACTGAGTTGACATGATAATTTTAAAGAATAAATTATTGTGAAAGTGATACTGACTTTTGAGTCAAGCATTAGTATTACTTGGAGGATACTGTTATCTTTTACTTTTTCTTAAATTAATTCTACCTATCAAACTAATTATATTCTAAATATATTTCAGCTAGTGTTTTATCTTTTATAGTAAGTTGGTTTCCAAACAGCTTGATTAGTTAATTTTTTCCTACAATTTTAATTAATTAAAAAAGATTTATTAACTATGTATGTTTCAAAGAAGTGGTTTGAAACAGTGTAAAAAGTCTTGGGCTTTGGATTCAGACAAACTGAGTTTCAATCTCAGCTCTACCAAAAAGGACTTGAGGACTTTGGTTAAAATACTGAGCCTTGAGTTGTTTATAAAATGGGAATCTGGAAGAAGAGTTGTGAGGAGGGATTTCATAAATTATACTAAGATAACGTGCTTTAGCACTGTGCTAAGAGCTATTTAGGATCCGCTTACCCTCTTTTGCTAATGCAATGATTAGTTCAAACAATAACTAACTCCCTGTTATGCCTAGGTGCAATAGTGCATGCCTGAAATCCCAGCTACTTGAGAGGCTGAGGCAGAAGGACTGCTAGTTTGAGGACAGCCTGGGCAAACAAGAAAGACCCTGTCTCAAAAATAAAAATAGCAACTAAAGGACTATAGATGCAGCTCAGTGGTAGAGCACTTGCCTTGCATGTGCAAGGCCCTGGGCTGATCCATAGAACCACAAAAACACAAAATTTTAAAATGCCTATAATGTGATAAGTACAAGAGGTTTAAAAAATTACTAAAAATATCCCCTAAATTTGAGAAACCTTGATCTACAGAGGATATCCACAGATCATTTCAATATACTAAAAACAGATAATCTCAATATGATATAATAGGCATTATTCTACAGGAAGTGGTGATATTAAAATATTAACAACTAATAATAAGGCTTGTGTTTTTATTAACTAGTATGATACAAACACTAAAAAATCAGCCATATGGCTATTGTAGGATCCTGAATTGCTGTGCTAAGCATTACTCTTTTAGTTGCTTATCACAAAGTCATGACATAATATATAGACAGAAATGCTTCAAAAAAGACAGTGAAGAATCAAAAAGGCTACAGCCAACCAAGAAGCATGATCAGATCTGTAATTCAAAATGAACACTTTGGTGGCTAAATAAAAAGCAGAAGGAAGGGAGACACAGTCAATACTGAAAAGAATAGGTCCTACCATACAGCTAGAAGGGACTGTGTGAGCATGTTTCTAGGTATATAATGAGAATGTAGAACACAGATGACAAGATAGTCAGAAAAACCTTTTCTTTTAAATTCTCATTGTAAACTGCTATAGAACCCAATTATAAATAAAATATGGCCAGAATTATAGTTTTACAAAGATGCTTATGTCTAACATAATGTACTATGATAACATGTAAATAGGTAACAGTCTTATTAATTACATACATGGCTCTATAGATCTCCAAAAGCAGCCCAAATATACAAGAGCTTTGATTTTCATTTGATTTAAATACCTCATTATTTACAGGACATAATTATCTTAAACTTTTGTTTATCAATACTATAGTATGTGAAAGTAATTTACTTGAAGTAATTGTGGAGGTTGGGGTTGTAGCTCATTGGTAGAGCACTTGCCTAGCATGTGTGAGACACTAGGTTCGATTCTCAGCACTGCATATAAATAAATAAAATAAAGGTCCATTAACAACTAAGAAAATATATTTTTTTAAAAAAGAATTATGACTGACTTAAAAGAATCTAATAAAAATGAATTCTTGGCATGTTATGAACCTGACTTCTTTTGTTAAGTTTCTACATAACTATAATATTTTCCCCTACATTCAAACCTAAGTAACTTTCAGACATGATAAACAAAACCCTCCCTTTCAAAGCTGGGGGTATAATTAAGTGGTTCACTTCTTGTCTAGCATGTGCAAAGCCTTGGGTTCAATCCCAGCACTCAAAAAAACAAAACAAAACAAAACAAATAAACAAACAAAAAATAACCCTGCCTACCTTAGCCTTTGGTATTTACTACAATCATTTCCATAATTTCAGGAACTGTGTTTGTTTGTTTTTGTTTTTGGGACCAAGGATTGAACTCAGGGGCACTCAACCATTGAGCCACATCCCCAGCCCTTTTTTGTTTTTTATTTGGAGACAGGGTTTCACTGAGTTGCTTAGGGCCTCACTTAGTTGCTGAGGCTGGCTTTGAACTTATGGTCCTCCTGCCTCAGCCTCCTGAGCTGCTGGGATTATAGGCATGCACCACTATGCCTGGCTCGGGAACTCTTTTGATGGTATTTAAATTCTGTAAACTCAAATCCCAAAGTAAATTTCAGCACATGAAAAAATACGGAAGCAATAAAACCAGAACTGAAAACATGATTAATAAATTGTATCCAAAGTTTAATAATTTAGACAAATAGAGAAAAAAGAAAAATGTTTTTAGATACAAGTACCTACTAAATTCTTCACCCCAACAGCCCACTGGCACCTTAGATACAACCCATTGTAATGTATTTTTCCCCCAAACCACCATTTCTACTTCAACTCTTCCCTTTATTTAGCATTCCACATCCAGTTGGCTGATTTTTAAAAATCTATTCTCAGGCTGGGAATATGGCTCAGTAGTAGGGCGCTTGCCTCACATGTGGGAGGCACTGGTTCAATTCTCAGCACCACATATAAACAAATGAATAAATAAAGATCAATCATCAACTAAAAAAAATTTTTAAAAAATAAAAATAAAGATCTATTCTCTATCTTCATTGTTGCTACCTTACTCACAGGTCCCAAAATTTGCCTCTTGAACTGGTTCATGCCTGTACCCTTCTAATCCATCCTGAGCAACACCACCAGAATGAGCTTTTAAAATGTAAAGTTGGTTTTATTCCCCCCACAAAGAAATCCCACAGCTTACAAGATAAAATCCAAATCTATTCTGCAAAGCCCTAAATGACCCATCTAGCTTTATTTTCTATTAACAAGCCTTGGTTGACCTCCTATGTGAGGTAATCAGAACTATTCAGAGTATCCTAAAACATGTCACTGAGGTTTCATAACTTTGGGGGAGGGGGCAGCCCTAGTATCAAACCCAGGGTTTTGTGCATGCTAAGCAAATGCTGTACCACTGAGCTATATCCCCAGCTTCTTTTCTTATTGTTGTATTTTGAGACAAGGTCTCAATAAATTGCTCAGAATGGCCTCAAACTTCTGATACTCCTGCCTCAGTCTCCAAAGAAAAGTTCGTATTTCTGTTAGTGAATGAATATGATAGGGAAGAGATAATCTCAAGTAAACTTCTATTTACTTTTTAAGACTTTGCTTAAGCATCACCCTCCTTTAAAAGTCTTTTCTGACTTTCAATCCCTATCTTGAGCAAAATCAAGTAGAATCAACTGTTCCTTCACTTAAAATCCACAGGATCCAATGCAGATCTCTTTCACAGTCTCTCCAACACTACTGAACATTCATTTATGTAACTGTCTGTCCTCATTACATAGGGCTTCCTGAATGGCAGGAACTATGACATTTATCTATCTAGTGCTGCAAATTTTGGAGAGTAAATGAGCAGATGTTAAAATTACCACTCCTCACCAAACTGAAACTGCTGGTTGTCCATGAGGCGAATGGATGCAGGAGCACATCTCTGTTTAAAGAGAAGAGAATGTGATATAAGTTTAATATAGTAAGAAGTTAGATGAGTAGAATATGAATATCATTCTGTATTTAAGAGGTTAAGAGCTTACTTCCTAAAAATATACAGAAGAAAAGAATTTTAATTTTTTAGACAATTCTATGAAGATAAATAAAACATCAGTGGCTTTAAAGTATCTAGAGAGATCTACATACAAAATAGATTAATACATACTACCTATCTTTAATTTCTGCAGTAAGATGTGCTTAATGTCTAGCAAAGACCTACGGAAATACCATAAAAGAAATACCAGGCTTCAAGGTGGATTATCTTACAACAAAGTAGAAAATTTTAAGACTAAATACAGTACCTCAATAATTATGTATTTATGAACTACATTATGCTCTTGCAACACTTTTAAAATGAGGAACATGGTGGTGAAAATTTTTAGGACACAAAGCACTAAAAATGATATCTATGTCTTCATAGACAACTCTAGGAACTGGAATTCTTTTCATCCCTTCTCATAATCCATTTTAAATAGAAAAAACATCCAGTTTCCTGATTTCCAAGTTCATTCAAGGTTACCTGTGTGAAAATAGTGATGAAATTCTGAAGGATAAGACAATGTATTTGAAGAATAAAAACTGCACTAGTGTTGTAGTTATTTAGGCACATGCTACTGGTAGCAAGTAAAGAAAACTAAGGAAAGTAGGTACAGGTTAAGTAAGCATCCCTAACCCAAAAATCTGAATTCCAAATTACTCCAAAATTCCAAACTTTCTGAGCTCCAACTTCCCAAACAAAGTTATAGATTTGGGAGAATTTAGATTTCTGGATTAGAATAGTCAACTGATGAAGTCTATGCAAATATTCCAAAGTCTGAAAACCTCCAAAATCTAAAGCATTCTGGATAAGGGATATCACCAACCTATATTCATATTTATTTGGTGATGATAAAACACCACAATACAAACACTAGTGAGGTTCACATTAGATAGAATTTCTCCATATTTTAAGTAAGCAAGCTGAACCTCAAATGGAATTTTTTACTTTCTACATAAATTTTAACATGGCTAATGTTTTAGGGGCTGTGGTTGTAGTTCAGTGGTAGAGCACTTGCCTAATTAGTATGTGTGAGGCACTGGGTTCCATCCTTAGCACCACATAAAAATAATAAAGTTATTGTGTCCATCTACAACTTAAAAAAAAAAGTTGTTTTAGGCCATATGAGTCTGACAAATGCCATAAATATATACTTTTAAAATATCTTCTTAAGTGTTGATGGATCTTTATTTATTTACTTATTTTATTTATATGCGATGCTGAGAATCAAACCCAGTGCCTCATACGCTAGGCAAGCACTCTACCACTAAGCCACAACCCCAGCCCAATGCCATATATTTTTTAAGTATTTATCATCTGAGTAACATTTATCAAAACAATGTGTATCAACACACATTTCTGAGACAGATTCAAAAGAAAAATACACAATAATTTACTTCTAAGAGAATATTTAATTCTCAAATAAAGCTAACAATACAGATTTTATTTTACCCAATAAAAGGACTAAATATGTTTCTTGTTTTGAAAGCTTCAATCTATTTACTCACTTTTGACACTAAAGATAATTCAATTTATTTTTTTAAAAGTCACTACTACCAAGTCTAAAAAAACAGTATTAGGTAATTTTATATACACATCATAACAATAACCCACCACCTTATATTTTAAGAATCTGGTAGTTACCAAGCTGCTGTCATATCTTTATTTCATATAAGAAACAACCCTATCAAGATAACAAAACTGGTATTATCCCATTTTAGAGAAAATTACTCAACAATCAGTGAGGGTAAAATATTTGACCAAGGTCAGATGACTATTAAATAGTAAAAACACAAGTAAGACCAAGATAGCCTGACTGCTACATGAACACTATTTCAAGTATATCACACATCCTTCAAAAAATCACCTAAAACACATCCACACAAAGCTTCAAATTCATATTTTAAACAAAAGCTACATTAAAATTATTGTATTTGCTATTTTCCAGATTTATTAAAAGTATAATAATTTTAAAAATAAAACAAATTTATAAGCTGAATAATTTCAAATCTTAGTTTAAAGGTATTTTTGTAGTTTGGCCTATGCTTCTAAAAATGTTACCAGTTTCCAAAATACTAAAAGAATATCCATTTTCTTCACATTTACAAATCTGAAATGTTTTTAAGAAAATGAGTACATGGACTTCTAATAAAACATATGAAGCATGATTAGACCAAATTTCTGTTCTCCATAAAATAAACAGAATATCCATATAACATACATATTTATGATTTGGCTTAAGTATACCAAAAAAATATAAAATAATTCAGAGCCATTCTTTCATTTTTAGAATAAAAACATTTTGAATTCCTAACAACCTGTAAATGCCACCTACTACTGGCAATCAGATTCTACTTCACCTGTATCAATATCAGGTATTCTTAATGAAAACAGCCAACATAAATGCATATATATCAGAAAATGGGAATAAAGTATACTACATTAAATAAATTTCTATTGGTACTAAATCTGTAAAGCAATTAAAGTACAATATGAAGATTCTGATTAAATATTAGTTTGCAAATACTCTCCATAAAATATATCTGAGAGACAATTGGAATAATTTGGTTATAGAGCTATAATTAGTTGGCATTAGAATATTACTACATAGTTTCTTAGATATGACAATGGTATTGTTCTATTTTTCAGGAGACGGATGTTAAAGGGTTTAGAGGTCAAGTGTCAATGACGTCTGCCACTTAATTTCTAATGGCCTAGACAACATATATACATACACAAAGAACAAATATACTGTAAAAAACTAGTAACTACTGGGTATATAGGCGATCACTGTATTATTCTTTTAAATGTTTTTTTTAATTTTTTTTTAGTTGTAGATGGACACAATATCTTTATTTTTATTTATTTTTATGTGGTGCTGAGGATCGAACCCAGTGCCTCACACACACAAGATGAGCACACTACTACTGAGCCACAATCCCAGCCCCTTTTAAATGTTCTTTATTTTTAAAGTTTCCAAATTAAAAAACTGGAAAGAGGGTTAACAAAGTTTCAGGGCACTTCCTATATCATACAGCTATCAACATTCAATCAAATTGAGTATGATTCTAACTTGACAGTTGAGTCACAAAACTAGTTAGTGCACTATTCCTATTTACATTGAGGAAGTATAGTAGATAAGAACAGACTATTGAAAAAACAAGCAAGCAGCTAAAAGAAAATTCTGTATTCTAGATAATATTAAATTAACATTGACTTTTTTGAAATCATCAAATGCAAAGCAAGAGTTTTAAAAATTCATATTCTAATCATGCTGAGGTATTCAAAGGTTGATAAGTAGAATTTTCAGTTACTATCATATTCTCATAAGTAAAACACTCACAAATTTTAAAATAACATCTAAATTAGTTTGTGATTCTCTGGCAACTAATAATTTGTAAATCACTGTGTGTCATTCTATATATACAAAACTCTTATTTAGAGTTTGAAATAACTGTTATTGAAACTAATTAAACAGAAGTTTCTATAATCAAAAAGGTTAAATTAATGTTACTATTCTTAAACATTATTCAATCTGATTTACTCTATCTATGGTTAAGATCTGACTATGTCACCATTGCTTTAAAACTAACTGAGGAAGTGAAAAGCACTCAAAAGACTGCTTTTAAAAATAGAGACAGCACAAATTCTAATAACTGAAACTCTAAATTCATTACTATACTATTCCAATATGTTGGGTTAAGAATACTGTATTCCACAGATAACGAAAGGGGGGAAAAGGGTCCTTGAGTAAAAGTGACCTCTGCTGGTAGGTGATCAGAACTAACCTGAAAGGGAATCTTTTAACCAATTTTAATGGGTTAATAAAAAATTCAAGAAATTTAACAATTCTCAAAAAAAATTACTCACTCAAATGGGAGATAATGAAATAATTAGATGCACTTACTAGGATCTCTCAAGTGTCCTGTCTGGCACCTGAATATACTCCATAGTTAGTAAATAGTTTAAAAAGGTATGAAGAATCTATTATGAACTAGTGAAAACATATCTGTATCTTACTTTACTTGGACAGTGAAGAAATAAGCACAATGACCTTAAAATATGGGTGTAAGATCAACCAAGTCAAAGTGTTGGCAATTTCTTCCCAGGATGCTACAACTAGGAATTTACTTGAATATATAACCTGATAAATAAAAAATAATCATTCTGATGAGTCTTATTTTACTAAGTATCAGTGGTATTCTCTGTACAAACTTAAAATGCAACAGATTTCTCATCTATTTTATTTAAAAAAAAAAACAATTTCTATACAAAACACACATAAAATTTGTTTTTCTGGAATTAAGTCTTGCTTTTATATGCCATAGAGAAAATCAGAACTTGCATTTCACATGATATACATACATCATTTGAGAAGATATTTCTTAATTATCTAGCTAGCTGGCAAAAAATTCAATACTAACATACACTTCAAATGTCTGCAGGATATCTACTATTCTAACTTCTTAAGGATAAACTATGAAAGGATGAGCACTGAATCATCCAGTATCTGGAACCACAGCTAAGGAATGAGTCATCTTTGAACTAATAAGGTTTGTTTCTTCAAGGCATAAATCAAACTTTCTGTCTAGAACAGCCCAAATTCCTGAGTCTAAAGACTATACCAAAGATAGTGTACTTGTCTTATATTGCATCAGAAGTAAACACTTCAATATTAAACCCTATGTGCAATGCTACACAAAAATTTAAAAATAGAATTTATCATGATATGCAATATTCAGTGATTACCAGAACACAGGACTCATATCCACTTAACTTGCACACTATGTGTGCATTGCACTAAGAGCACAATACCTCACACAAAAGGCAATGATAAATAAAAATAAAAGTTCAAAAAAAGTCTGAAAGAAATCTATTGAGTACAAATATCCAGAAATAAACTTTAAATGCAGACAGATTATTCCTCTAAGTCAGAGTTGATATCACAGATGAAATCATACAATATTTAAGACTATTACAATTACTGGCTAGTCACATTGGAAATGACATACTAGCTTACAGCTAACAGTCTTACTGCAAACAAGAACTTTTTATTTAAAAGATAATTATGTCTTGGTTTTTAAAGAATGAAATAATATACATTATTGTGTGGATATTTCATTCCACTTACATTAAGGGAAGGGCTAAAAGTTAGTGCCAGTTTCCCAATTATAATTTTCATTTTTTCACTTTAATAAAGGTAAAATAACTTGCACTGAGTAGCTTCTCACACAGAGTCTGTCTTACAGTCGTCCTCATTTTGCTGGATCACACAATAAACAATTCAATTACCAAGCATTAATTAGGGTTATTCTTTCTACACACAAATGATTTTAAATGACAATTCCATCTTCTATATATAACAAATATTTCCAAGAATTACTCCTGAATATAAAGAAGTTTCAAGTGTTTCACAAAGTATGTTATGCCTAACTCCTTTCAACTCATTTGAACCCCTGAAGGATTAATTTTTACAGATAATTCAAAATCTATTCTTTCCTACATTATGATCTAAACTCACCAAGAAAAAATACTGATCAGTTTAAAACTGTTTAAAATAAAAGTGATGGAGGGTAGAAAGGCTACTGCTTGCCAAAATGTAATTGAGAGAAAAAGCTGCCATTTACCCTGTTAATTCTAAAAATCTAGTTCTGACATGAGAAAGACAATTTTCAAGGGAATGAGTATAATCCATCCCAAACATAGTCAGAAAAAATCTGATTGCTTTTTTATTAAACAAATTCCCCTCCCCCCAAAATTGTGCTTTTAAGCTTGTTTCAACATTCAGTTTTCCCTTCAAACCATGTAAAGACATCACTGTCATTTCTAGATAAACAAGAAAAGAGAATAATAAAATGTTATATCTGACACTGACAATCTGATTTAAAAAAACATCATGTTTCCCCTTCCTGAGAGGCTGCTATAACAAATCTATTTTCTAAGAAAGTCTTAAAAATCACTTACCCATCTACCGAGTAAAGTTGGAGATTATACTGAACTGCCACTTATGAGAAAGAATCACATTAATCTTCCACTAAATCTTCCTTTCTAGCTCCTCACAAGACAGTGAAGTACTGAAAGAGGGCAATTCCTCACATGGGCAAAGATGAGAGAAACCTTAGTAGAATCCTTCTGCTGCCAGTGTATGGTTGCTTATTTATTTCCTTCAATAAGAATAGTAATGAAAGTATACACAGAGCCCACTTTGCTATTTGTGAACAATCATGTGTGCTCCTTTCCAAAAGATATTCATCCAAAATACAGTTTCCTATTTCAAAAGCAACTTGAGTCTGAAAATACTGCAAAAATAGAAGAGCTTTTAAATGACAGTGAGGAATTACAAGCAACCAACTCATTATTCAATCAAGAATTTGGCACTATCATAAACCATGTACCATCTATTTTAATGGATCTTAATTTGCCTGCTATCAGCAGAAATTCCAAATCCCAAATTGAACAGTGACTAGTGCCAAAATCTGATGATTTTCTCACTTTTTCTGCCCCAGAATACTGTTACAAAGGAGAGCAGCAAATAATGTCTTATACCTGACATATGAGATTTGCACTTTCTGTAAATTGATATGCAAATATCCCTAAACCATTATACAATCCTTTATCCATTTCCAGATAAACATTAATGCTTTTCTACATGCATATTATAAGAGAAGCAAAACACGTAATTTCCCAAAATAATGTAATATCTCCAAATTGAAGTAATGGTTCTTAGCAACTTTATAATGCATAAGAGCAGTATTTGAGAATAAAATATTGTCTATCTGGACTTTTTAATCCCGTTCTAAGTCCACAGTATTTGTCTCTAGAAATTGTCTATTACTAACTACACAGAATCAAACTGTCAAAACTATTAGAAAAGTGCTTTCTTTTTGACTTGCTTTTTAACCACAGGGTGGTACTTTCTATCAATCGTTACCTTTATTTATTCTAAGATATATATGCAGTATAGTTTTGTGTAGTGAATTTAGGCTATGGTCATTGAGTATCCTAAGAATTTTTTTGAATGGATAAAAACATAAGTTTTACAAATTTACACAAGAAAAAGGAAAATTCTATCACCTACTATTCAATGGCATAGGTAACTCCTCTTTTATTACTTTTTTTTTAAATTTTTTTGGACCTTTTATTCATTTACTATTTATATGTGATGCTGAGGCTCGAACCCAGTGCCTCACGCATGCTAGGCAAGTGCTCTACCACTGAGCTACAGCCCCAGCCCCCTCTTTTATTACTTTCTATAAGCAGCATCCCAAACTGTAACAAACAAGCACCAGATTACACCAACCATTTATGTTTAAATTCAATATTTCCATTTCTAATGAAATCATAAACTTAAGATTTTGGTCCATCTGTATATCACTTCCATGATGAAATGTAAGATAGATTTACATGTATTTATAATGTGCAAAAGTAGATGGAACACTCAAGAAAGCATAAAATATGTACACCTCTACTCCAAAGCTCACATTAATACTTTTTAATGAGTCAACTTAATCTGTGTTCTTATACTGGAGATATTATGAAGGGACAGTGTTGACTAAACATGATCTCATTAAGGTCTTTTGTTAAAAGACAAACAAATTCAAATTACTTTCATACTTCTATATAATTTTTAAAAATCTAATTTGGCATTCATGTTTATTTTGCCATAAAAATGGAAGGAACACTAATTAGAAATATATTGTTCAAACCTTGAACAAGAGATGATATGAACTGTATATTTAATGAGCTTTTTGGTGGGAAATAGTCAAGCTTGACAAAGATGCAAGGGAAATAAAAGAATTTAACACATAACAGATTATAATTCAAAGTAAAAATACCTGAATAAAAAAATTCATTCATTAAGATCTAAAATTATCAAGAATATAGAATACAGAATTTATTCTGAAAATTCTTTTGATTTTATTTTTAATTGGTGAACTTCTGATTATTTTCTTTAAAAAACACTAGCCTCTATTCTTCTAGTTATCAACTCATAAGCAAAACTGTAAGGCTCTGCACATAGTTTCTTTGCTTTTTAACACATATGGTACCTTACATTTGAAGTTACAATGTTTTCCTTGGTCTTCAACAGTGATTAAGTGTGAACTTCACTGCATATCCATTATTTTAGCATAAGAAATATTATTTTCTCCTAAAACTTATCTCCATGTCTCCTTTACTTAATATTCCTGTTTTAAATAGTATTGCCAACTAATCATTTTAATAAATGTGATGTCCTATTATATATTCTAGTTGCCTAATGATAATATAGTATCATCAAAGTTCTAGTGAATTAGAGCTTTTAGGCAAAAATTTCAACCATCAATATTTATTTCTGCTTTAACACCAAAGTCATCTGTCACAAGTCCAAAAATATTTAGACCAACACTATATTTCTTTTTAATCTTCTCCCCACCCCAGGAATAGACAGACAATCAAGATTATGGGGCCTATGCTAAGTCTAGCAATCTAACTGATAAATAACTAAAGCTACTTGAAAACAGATGAAATTCTTGAAAATGTGAAACTAACAGACAGAATGATTATTTCAGAAAGCAAAACTGAACATATGCAATAGAAATGGTATATATACACACACACACACATACATATACAAATATACATATGTGCGTTTGTGTCTGTGTGTGTATAATTTCTTTTAAACATCAAGAGTGGTTGTCTTGGGATGATGGGAAGATGAAACTATTTGCCATTTTCCCTTTCAGTATCTTACAAAGTCCAAGATGAATATAGGCCACTTGTTAGTTATTTTCATTTGTTCATCAGTCTACCTTCACCCAGACACTGGGAAACTGACCTATATAGGTCACATTGAAAAGCTCACTTGCCCACAAGATTCTATTTGGGTGCAGATGATAGAAAGTATTAAAGAGCTCTAAGAGCTTAAAGAAAAAGGCTAAATATATTCCCTTAACTTCCTTCCTGCTGAGAAATGTTGAAATAGAATTACTTATAAACTATTCCAGTTCAAACAATGAACAAATGCCTAGAAAAATGCAGAATACACAAATATGATTACTAGGCATTATCTAAGTCTTTTAAAAAACAATAATATATCTCTTTTTAAGAAGGAAGAAGAAAATGGGAATTCTTTTTAGCTTATAATTAAACATTATTTCATACTATATTATTTTATATTACTTAAACAATAGCTTAAGTAATATTATAAAACAAAGTAAAACCTAGCAGCATATTCTATTTACTGATGAAGTCTAATCGTCTATATTTAATTTCTAAATTTCAAGGTCACTGATATACAGACATTACTTCTAATTTCAATAAATGTCTTAATTTAAGATAAATTAAAATCACTTTAATCACAAAATACCTTATCCAAAGATAACTTAAGAAACAGAATATCCAATAAAAGCTACAGTCATTCAAAGCCACAATCCAAGTACATATCTTACCTTGGCTTAAAAATCACACATCCCTTTTTAAACCAAGAAATAGGTATGATAGCAATATAATTACTCAAAGAAATAGTAACTGCACTGAAAGGGGTGATTTTACAACACTATCCTTTCATAGAGAACTGGGTAAAAATCACAAATATAATACAACTGAATATGAATATTACTTATAACATTTTACAGTTATGCAGCAGAATTTTAAAAGTATAAATATATCTTTTTCTTCTTCTTCTTTTTTTGTTTTTTGTTTTTTTACCTGTTTTGCAATTTCTCTTAAACAGGCTACTCCTTGTTCAAAATTAGGGAAAGCTACCGAGCCATACTTTTGGTATTCAGGGGTTGGTCTGATTTTTATTGTAGCTTCTGTTATTACACCAAGAGTTCCTGAAAAAGAAGGGGGAATAATCCAATATATCACATGACAATTTTCTAAATCATATTTAAATCTATTTAATCTATTTATTCTTTTAATTTATTCTATTAACCATATTTAAATCTATTTAATTTGTTCTACCTGGGGAATAATGGCTAACCAAGTCTTTTTAGATAAACAATTTAGCAAATTTTATAATTTCCAGAAAAGTTTTAGAATAGATTTTTTTTTAGTTACATACAAATATTTTAAAGTAACCTCTAAAAGGGTTACTTTTAAGTAGATTTTTAAAATATTCCAACTTACTACAATAAAAAATTCTGGAAAAAAATACAGGTTTTTATATCTCATCTGTATTAAGACAAAAGTATATTTTGGTATGCATACTTGTTTTCACTATGAAAACAATTTACTGGGGCAACAAGAACCTAACTTTCTGGAAAACTTAAGATGACTGAAGAAATTTAAGGCAATATTACCTAGCCCTTTTTCCTAAGAATTGATACAAAGAAAAGATAAAGGCATTAGTGTGATGTCCTTGTAAGAGACCAAAAGACATATGCAGAGACAAAATATTATCATAAATATTCAGCACAAGAGGACCATCAATGAAACAAATGTTATTTTCTTTATCACAGGGGAGCACAAAGGATTAATGAGAGATGAAAAAATGTTAAATATAACCACATGACCTAAATATCTATAACAAACTATTTGAAGAGATATGGTTAAAAGGGAATATATTTACAAAGCCAAGCTTTCCAAGTCAATGGTTTCTGATGTACAACGGTAGAAATGAATAACACTACTAGTAAAATTTCTGAAAATCACTTTTAAAAACTGTTTTAAAAGTGTAAAGCGAGAAATTGTTGAAATTGCAGAACTTAATTATGACATCAGAATACAAGCACAAAATCAAAGCTACCAATAAATTTATGACATGCCTAGAACAACTTGTCAATATATAATATGGGATTAAAAAACAGTATGAGTTCATCAAAGTAAATTATACTGCATTGTATCACAATATATTCACCACAAATATACCTAATTTTAAACTGAGATCATAAAATATGACCCTCTTATAATCTACATGATCACAAAAGCTCTACAAGTTGACCTGATCGATATCTGAATATAAAACATATCTCATAAAATTTAAAACCAGTGCCTAAACTTTCTTTTTTAGTATCTTTATTAAGATATAATTTAGACAATAAAATCCACCTGTTTAAAAAATGCAAATTTTAATGCTTTTAAGTGTATTCCAAGATATGTATAACTATCACTATAATCTAAGTTTAAACTACTTTCATCATGCCCCAAAAGAAAACTGTACCTATTAAACAGTCATACCCCATTTAAGCACCCATACCCTAGCCCTAGGTAATCATGAATCTATTTTGTCTAAAATTTGCATATTATGGACATTTCATATAAAAGGAATCTCACAATATGTAGTCTTGTGATAGCTTTCCTTCACTTACCATGTTACCATGAGCATGTATTAGTATTTCACTCCTTTTTTATTGCCAAACATGTCACTATATGGTATAACCCATTTTGTTTAGCTATCAGTTGATAGACTTGGGATTCCACTTTTTGGCTACAATGAATAATGCTGCTATGAATATGCCAATATCTTTTGTGGACCTGTTTTCCTTTCTCTTGAATACCCAAAAACTTAATCTCAGAGAAAATCTTTGATACTATTTCATATACTACCTGGCTGCCAGCTACCTTTTCCTGAGATTGTTTCAGATGTATGCAGCCATGCAGCCAAAAGGTGGAAATCACTTCTAAATCTCAGCCACAACTGCTGGTATTGTGGTTCTTCCTTGAACAGGTGACTTTAATAATGGGGTCCCAATCACACTTTCCCTGGCTTATAACAGGGCTAATGTCTTGTCAAGAATAGCAAACCTAGATGGCCTATTTTCCCTTACCCACTTGCCTTCAGCACTCAGCTTCTAAAGTAGGGTATCACTCAGACAGAAGCATGCCACTGTCTCTACTTCTATCTCCAGAGCTCTAGTTCAAAGATTTTACATGGGTCAGGGAATAGGGTAGGGGGGATGAGACAGATAGCTCCCAACCTTTTACCAAAGGAAAATTACTTGCAACACAACTTGGAGAATATTAAGCCTATGAGTAGTCTCAACAAGAGTGAACAATGGGGTGAAGTGAAGCATCTGCCTGTGGTTAGGATGCATACACAGATTCACTAAAGACATAGGCTAAACTGTACACTGTCTAGGTTGCCTGGGAAACAGACATTGAGGAGAACCCCTCCTAGACTCAAACAAAAAATAATCTCAAACTATCCCTTCTAAGGAGACTGAACTTGCCTAGATTAGTGTGTAAATCATTTTATGCCCCAGAACATTTTTGAAAACACTAGCATAATCAGCTTGCAATCAGTGGCCCTTAACAGCTAGATGTGGCTAAGCAAAAAGGATATTGAAGAAAGCCCTGTCATACTAACATCCCCAGGGACCACAGCCACACCTAACATGGCATCACCAGAGGAACAACAACAGAGAGATAACAGAGCAATGGGGAAAAGTGCAAGCAAAAGGACCTCACTAAAATAATACAGCCAGTCCCTACACAAATAAAAACAAGTTCCGGGGTGAAAGGACAATATACAGAGTTATTACTTCAATATGTTACATAAAATATTTACTTCACAAAAACAACAAAAAATTCTGATGTGTACAACAAAAGAAAAAAGTATAAGCCATATGCTAGGAGGAAAAAAGGAACTGGAAACTGTGAAGTGACTAGATGTCAGATTTTAAAAGAATTCAAAACAGTCACTATAAATGTGTTCAAAATATAAGATAAATCATTATTCAAAAAGTAAAGATATGCTGATAATGTCACACCAATAAAAATTTTCAATAGAGAGAAATTGTTCAAAAATAAATGGAAATTCTGGAGTTAAAAGTACAATAACTGAAATGAAAAATTCACTGACAGGCTGCTCAACAATAGATGTGACCTGGCAAAACAAAGAACAAACTTGGAAATAGATGGATAGAAATTATGCAATATGAAGAACAAATAGAACAACAGATATAAATGAATGGAGCTCAGAGAAATATGAAAAAACATTAAGCACGTTAGTATAATGTAAGTACCAGAAAGAGAGCAGAGAGACTATTTTTTTAACTTCCTTTTTTTCATTAGTTCTAATCAGTTATACATGACAGCAGAAAGCTTTTCAATTCATTGTACACAAATGGGGCAGACTTTTTCACTTCTCTGATTGTAGTCACACCATTCGTGCAATCATACAGGTACTAGGGTAATGATGTCCATCTCATTCCACATCTTTCCTACCCCCATGCCCTCTCACCCCCACTTGCCCCATCCAAAGTTGACCCAGCTATCCCATTCCTCAGTCTTTACCCAAAGGACTTAAAAGCAGCATACTACAGTGATACAGCCACTTCAATGTTTATAGCTGCACAATTCACAATGGCTAAACTGTGGGACAAATCTAAATGCCCTTCAATAGATGAATGGATAAAGAAACTGTGGTATATATACACAATGGAATATTACTCAGCATTAAAAAGAGAATAAAATTATGGCATTTTCAGGTAAATGGATGGAGTTGAAGAATATCATGCTAAGAGAGACTATTTTTTAAAAATGGCTAAAACTTTTAACACTAACATATACATTAAGGGAGTGGAACAAATTCCAAGTAGGATCAACATAAAAATATTCATAAATAGACACATCATGGTAAAAATGTTCAAAGACAAGGCAAAAGTCTTCAAAGTGGCAAGAACTAAGGAAATAATTTTAAAAGGCACATATTAGTCTTTTGTCAGAGAAAGGGCAAAAGGTTGACAGGTGAGCTATCAGTACTATGCTGTCTTCTCATCCACCAGCATAGAATTATTTATCAACCTATTCTATATTATCAAGACATGTGGTATCCTTCAGTTTTTTTTAAATTTTTTTTTTAGTTGTATATGGACATGCAATATCTTTATTTATTTTTATGTGGTGCTGAAGATCAAACCCAGTGCCTCACCCATGTGAGGCAAGTGCTCTGCCACTGAGCCACAACCCCAGCCCTCACTTCAGTTTTAATGTTGCTAATTTCCTTCCAGGATACTGACACTACCACTAAGCTCACTTATAAATTTTTCTACTCCTTTCAACACTTTTAGAAGTTTCCTAGTAGTCTTGGAATTAACACCTGATGTTCAAATTCAGAACCACAAATACATTTGAAATTTGTCAGGCATAAACTCCTAAAGACATGACTCTCTCTTCCACCTACTCTAATCTACCCAGAGGATACAGAAAATCTTAAAAAAATACTTGCTGAAATTCAAATGTCACCAGATTAAATTTATTTAGGGAAGGTCAATACAAACCCTGACTTTTGATAAGAAAATTTTTCTATTTAAAACTGAACTCCAAGTTCCTCAGCTTTTATGACATATTTTCTTACTTCTGATTAATAAAGTAATTTAAAAATATTTCTCTGAGCCAGGTGTGGTGGCGCATGCCTGTAATCCCAGCACTTTAGGAGGGGCTGAGACAGGAGAATCTCGAGTTGAAAGCCAGCCTCGGCAACGGCGAGGCGCTAAGCAACTCAGTGAGACCCTGTCTCTCCATAAAACACAAAATAGGGCTGGGGATGTGGCTCAGTGGTCAAGTACCCCTGAGTTCAATCTCTGGTACCAAAAAAAAATTATATATATACACACATATATATATGTACATATGTACATATATATATATGTATTTCTCTGAATCACAGAACTATAATCAAAATATGATCCAAAGAAAAAATGAAAACTACTTAAATATCAATCAATAGTGGATATATACTGCAATAGTGTTGACTCTGCACAAATACACAATTTTGAATTTTGTACGTACGTCTACATATCTGAATTTTGTGAATGTCCATGTTATTACTCAAAAAGCTTATTTAAAAAAATATATATGTATATATCTATCTTTACATTAGCAAACGTTCTTTAAAATTCTCACTCAAAATTCTGAAATACTGGTAAGAAGCAGCTATGCCTTAAATTTTTATATGCCCATTTTGCCTTATATATGTAAGACGGGCACCCTAAAGTAGTAAAACCCACCATAACACTATGAGATTTTTTAAATCTAGTGTAAAGAGACTGTGCTATTGCAAGGTCAAAGAAGTGACCAAGGTGAGCCTATGCAACCTGCCAACTAAAAGTTCATTACGCCCTCACTGTAAGATCAAAATAGCCAAAGAATGACAATAAAATAAAGAAATCAGAGAAAAAAACGGTTGAATTGGAAAATAAGTAATGGAATTCAAACATATGTATAATGGGTGTCTCTAAAGAATAAAAATCAAAACAAAAAAAAAACTTTCATATTTTAAATAGAATTAAAAAAAATTTAACATTACAACCCCCTAAAATTTTCTGAAATAAAAGACTTGAGTCTACACCTAGAAAAGGTCTACTAGATACGACAGCAAAATAACCCAAAACAATCAACTCTACACTCTAAAAGTATACTTTAATGCCAAAAAAAATCTCAGGCCTCCAGGTAAAAAGAGAAAACAACCTACAAAAGCAAGACCGGTGTCATTTCTTTAAAACAATATATAAAATTAATATAACAGTGGAGCTGCATTTTCAAGAAAGTGAGAGAAAGGATGACCCAAAGACATATCCATTCAAGCTGTCCTTAAAGTATCAAACTCACAGAAAATCAGCTTAGAACATTCCAGAACTCAGAGAATGGTCAAAAGGGACTTTCCTGAGAAGTCTACCCAAGGGTGATCTTTATTTAATCGAAACATGACAGTGAATCTTTAAAAAAGGATTGATATAAACCATTTTATCTACTTAATTGTAGATCAAACACTAGAACAAAAGTGTATCACTAGATTACAAAACAAAAATGTACTTTGTCTTTCAAATAAAAGCAAGTCAAATTATTAGTAAATTCTATGGTTAGAAAAAGAATGGAAAGCATTTATAATGCTTTGAATATTATAACTTGCATTATACTTATCATGTTAGAGTATCTAAAACAGAAGAAAACTTCTTATTGAAAAAATAAACATGAAAAATTCATAACACAAAACAAGACAAGCACATTGTACTTCGTGTTGTTAGTCATATATACAATTTTAGGACTATCAGATGCTGATAATCCCAGCAGCTCAGGAGGCTGAGGCAGGAGGACTGCATTCAAAGCCAGCCTCAGCAACTTAGTGAGGCCCTCAGCAACTTAGCAAGACCCTCAACACAAAATTTAAAAAATTAAAAGGGCTGGGGATGTGTCTCAATGGTTAAGCAGCCCTGGGTTCAATTCCAGGTATCAAATAAGATAAAATATTTAAAAGGATGGGGGAAAAATAGTTTTTTTTAAAGTAATTGTTTCAAGGTTGTCATCAAATAATTTACAGAAAAAATAATGTTTAACCTTCAGGAAAGGTTTATGATCACATTTAAGGCATAATGTTATTATATATATAGTTCAAAACAGCACATAAAAATACATTTTACAGAAGAATATGTTACATAAATTTACTTTCTTAGTCATGCCATTTCCTAGCCTACATAAAAATAATATATTTGCATACAAGTTGAAATAGTGATTAGTAATCATAAACGGTAAAGATCAATTATATGAAAATAATAAACAGCCAGAATAATAGTAATAATATTTGGTGCTTACTATTGCTAAGCAAAATCACATTAAAGCCTCACAACAAATTTATGAAAAGAGATACTTTTATTATTTTCATTTTATAGCTAAGGACATTGGGCATAGATAGGTAATTACCTAATTTTAAACAAGTCCCAGAAATACAAGTGATAAAACTAGCATTGAAATCCAAATCTAACAGACTACATGGTTCATGCTCTTACATCAGTATGCTATTTTGAATACATATTCATAATAAAATTTCACTTAACTACTTATTTTCCATAAATCATATTTCTTGTATTTCTCACTTACTTTATCATTTTCCTTCCTTAAATATCTCTCCAGTACCCCATAATCTGCTGTTTACTCTACCCAGCAATTAAACCTTATGTTCTAGTTATACTGACAAATTGGTAGTTTCATGATGAAGCAAACATGGAACTTTCTCACTTCTAAACCTGCCTATGTGTTGTTTCTATATAGCGACTACTGTCCTCCTTTCTCTACTTGACCTGGAATTACTTTCTGCTAATCAACCTTCAACAACCACTTTAGGTATGACTTCTCTGGGAAGCCTTAAATACCGATCAACCTGACCTGATCTGTATTTCTCCTGCCTTTATTTCAATCATAGAATTTATCACACTGTTGTATAATGGTGCCCTTAAGTGTACTAGCACAGTACCTAACAAGTAGTTTAATTGAAAACAAAATTCAAGAGTTTACTTGAAAATATAATTTATATTTTATAGATTCAATTCCACTGTGTATACACCAATAATATAATTAAAAATTACAAGTTTTGGTTGGGAGCAGTGGCACATGGCTGCAATCTCAGTGACTTGGGAAGCTGAAACAAGAGGACTGAAAGTTCAAGGATAGGCTGGGTAACTTAGGGAGACACTGTCTAAAGTAAAAAGTAAAAAGACTGGGAATGCAGCCTACTGGTAATATGCCCTTGAGTCTAATTCCCACTATTGGAACAAATAAGTAAATAAATAATTTTGAGTTTTAATACCCATTTCTTATTCAATTTGACATCTAATGGCAAAAACTTACATTCTTTTAGTTAACTTTTAGATAATGCATTAATGTAACAATTTCCAGAAAAATATTTATTGAGAACTACATTATTTTAATGGAACTTTATGTTTTACTTTTCTCATTAAAAATGTAGCTGTTTTTTCATAGAAGATTATGCTGATCAGAAAAGGAATAAACTGAGTAAACTGGTGAGATATTGCAACAAAAGTCTATCACTGATTATCATGCAGAACACCTAAGCTATACCCTGGACAAGAGTCTATCAAATTTTAGTAACATGGTAAAGATCATATAGCTTTATCACACCACCGAGAGACACATTCTGTCATTTTTTTTCCTCTTTAATGTTACTAATCAAAGATTAGAGTCTATTATCTAACATCTTAGTTCATTACAACTACTTTCATTTCTCAATATAGCTTAAAATCTTTTTCTGCTTGGACCACCTCCGAAGTAAGTGAGTTCCTTTGCCAATTTACACTTTTCTTGTTTTAATTTATCAAACTTAGAAATAATTTCTTATTTTAGTTTATTTTATTTCCCCAAATTCTTATTTTTCTGAATTCTCCAAGTCTCCCATTCAAAGAACTGAAAATTATGGTCATGTTTACCTTATCCACACAATTCACTGTGTCTACATAGAGTTTGCAAAACAAATAAGAAGGTTAATTTTCTTCCAATCTATACAGCAACTACATGTTTAGGATGAGATAAAGAACTACATTCTAATCTATCCAACACTAAGTAACAAGTAAAAGGATACTACTTGCATAGTAAAAATTTAATGACAACAGGTTTAAAATATGTGTATAAAATATGTGTATCGAAGTACTGGGGGCTGAAATAAAGAAAACTGTGTTATATTCATTGACAAATATGTCAAAATGAACCCCAGTATTATGTTTAACTATAATGCACTAATAAAAGAAAGATGTGAATCAGAATTTAATTTCAGTTCTTCTAAAAATCAAATAGTAAAAAACAAGATAAAATTATAGAAAAATAAGACAGCAAGACAATGCTTTCAGTTCTTTCCCCTGATAATTATAGAAGGATTAAATAGTACAGTACACAATGTTAAACTACTTTAAATCCTAATTTTCTGAAAAATTATTAAAAATTCTGAAAGAAAAAAATATAATTTAAAAAAGATACACTGTCTCTAGGAACATAAAAAAGCAAAATGAGCAAGAAAGTTAAATAAGGTGTTCTCATAATAAAAACTTTATGAAGTACTAATCAAAATAAAATTTTTTAAAAAAATTACTATTCCATAAGTATATAAATTGTCTTTCTGATATCACAATAACATAGATTTTTCACAAAACTGATTCACTAGCCTGTATTTTTTCATAATAAATAAATCTGCAGTTATATTTACCTTCAGATCCCATGATGAAGTGATGGATATCGGGGCCTGTTGACATACGAGGTCCTTGACAGCTTTTTTCTATTATACCTCTAGGTGTTACCATTTTCATGTGAACCACCTGTTTAATACAATATAGGATGTAAATGCTAGGAATTAGTCACTGAATTTGTATGTATGTATATATACATTTTATATATTCATATAAAATACTACTTTTTAAAATGTTGGGCTAAGCAATAGATTGTGATGCCCTTTTGGACTCTGATATCTTTTAGTAATTCTTAAAGATAAAATTTGTAAATAACCTAAAAGAGAGATAAATCCTAAGATTATTATACACCTCTTGATTTAAGCTGGTTTAAATATATTCATCATTTTAAGAATAGAAAAACATAGTTCTTTAATTCAGATTTAGCCCGAGGTTATCCATATGACAAAGAACTAAGGACTCAAACAACAAACAACAGTGAAGATATTACCTTACCAGGCTCATTCTTTCACTAATTTCATATATACAGTAATATATTCTTATATATTATAATACAGTATATAGTATATAACTACATAATTATACAGCATATAATTACATAATTATAGACTATATACTGTATATTATGTATATGATATGTATTATATATACACAATACATGTAGTGTATATATTATATATACACAATATGTGTAATATATACATATATATATATATTTATATATTTATTACTGAGGATCTGAGCTACATCTCCAGTCCTTTTTATTTTTCAGGTCTCATTAAGTTGCCCTGATTGGCCTTAAATCTGCAATCCTCCTGCTTTAGACTGTCCAATTGGTGGGATCACAGGCATGTGCCACTACATCTGGCTATTTAAACATATTTATGAAGCACTATTATTCATGTCAGGTACTGTGCTAGATGCTGGGAATTCTAAGAAAAATACTATTTTTGCTTTATCCTCACAAACATAAAGAATGAAATATCAATTATGATCATGTCAAATCAGGATGAGGCTGGAACTATAGTGCAGTGGTAGAGCACTTGCCTAGCATGCACCAGGCTCTGTGTTAGATCTCAAGCACCACAAAAATAGACAGATAGACAGACAGATAGATGTAAAAAGACAGAAGCAGTAACTGAGTTAAGAGAAAAGGCAAGAGATATGTGTAGTGCAGTGTATGGGTGAGAAAGTAGATAATTTGGGGGAAGGAGGATCATTCTAAAAATGTTTCAATAGCTCATTCATAAATAGGTAAAAATCCAACACATTTTTAGAATGGATTTTTGACCAATAAACAATGATGATCTATTTATTATTGAAGGAAATGATCAGAGGAAATATAAGCAATTCACAAAATAAGAAATAAGAAGTGCCAGTGAGGACATTTTCAAAGTTTATACTCTAACAATTAAAAAAACACAAAATTAAAAGACAAAATATAAACAAAAAGGCCCAGTTAACTACAAAGATTCTTATAGTGCTAGTGGGAATATCAATCAGTATAAACATTTTATACAGCAATTTGGCTGTAGGAATTCAAAGACTTAAAAATGTATAAATTTCTTGATTTAACAGTTCAACCTCTGAAAGCCCACTAATACAAAGGAAGGATGAGATGAAGAACTACTGTCTAATCTATCCAACATTAAGTAACAAGCAAAGGATACTACTTGCAAAGTAAAAAATTTATTAAATATAAAATTTATTATTATATTTAATTAATATTAAATTTATTATTAAATGCCCAAGAAATTAAGTTAGAGGGTATTTTTATCTGTTCTCTGTAATTTTAAAATCAAGAATAACTATGGAGTGTGTTTAATAAACCATGAATAATCCATAAAGATTATATGAGCTCTTTAAAAATGACAGTGCAGGGGGCTGGGACTGTAGCTCAGTGGTAGAGCACTTGCCTTGCATGCGTGAGGCATTGGGTTCAATCCTCAGCACCACATAAAAATAAACAAATAAAGATATTGTGTCCATCTACAACTAAAAATATATTTTTTAAAAATGACAGTGCAAACCTCCATTCATTCATGTCATTATGTTGATAAAAATTAAAGAACAAATGAAACATAGTATGATCCTTTTTGTATTAAAAACTAGATACACCCATGTGTTTATGGTATGCCTAGAAAATGACTTGGGAGAATAAATACAAAGATGTTAAAATTGTTAGAAATGACTATGTATTTATATACATAGTCATTTGTGTGTGTGTGTGTATATATACACACACATACACAAAGAACATGTAATTTTTATAATATATGTATTATATTTAAATAAAAAATTTTTTTCTAATTGCATAAATTGTCCATATAACAGTTATGATTTTAAAAGAAGTATTTTCTTCAGAAAACTTTTAAAAACTAAATGCTTAATATGTCACACTTTATTTCCTTCTGTGAAATTCAGAATTTTTAGTTTGATTTTATTACTATAGGTTTCAACTTTTCCTTCTAACAGTGTTTTATAATGAAAAAGTATAGCAAACCATATTCTACAGTGGTAGTGGATTACAGCTAATGGCCATGCGCTTCAACTCCATAGCATCAGTGTAAGAAAGTGTAATCAGAAACGCTCAGGAAATCCTTTAATGAAAAGACTTTCAGGAAATCAAAAGATAATTTGAATTGAACTTTAATTAGAATTCCTTAAAATGTCCTTGGAAGCAGTGAGAACTGGAAATTTAAAGTAAAAAGTTTATTCCATTATACACAGAAAGCATTCAAGACTTTTGAATCTTCAGATTAAAAATTAGACCAAATAACTATTTTCAACTTTTTCAAAGTTAAGATGTCATTACTTATTATACTTTATACACTAATATTGATTAAAGAAATGTTAACACTTTTAAAAGTGTAATATTTTTCTTGAATTCCAGTGCAGGCACAGATATTAAAAATATATCAACTTGAGTAGCGATTTCATAAAAGCAATGAAAATTAAGATAGTTTCAGAGAACACAACATGTAAAAAAAATTAGGTTAAAAACAAAATGTGCTAAGTAATTACTAGTCAGATAAGTACATTAGGATGTACACTTATAATCTGTGGCCCTTAAATATCTCCAAAATAGGACTAAAATAAATTAAATGCTTTAGCAGTACTAAATATAACAGTTTATCAAGTATTTGCCCAACTCTGATAAAGTTATTAATCCAATAGCAAAAAAGATCAAATCTTCTCCCCTGCAACTGAATTTGGGCTATTTTAATTGCAAAAAAAAGTGCAATTTTGAAAAATGTCCTCAATAAAAGAAAATAAACATGAGCACATGGGCTGAAGTGTGGCTCAGCAGCAGAGTCCTTGCCTAGCATGTACGTGGCCCTGGGTTCCATCCTCAGCAGGAAAGAAAAGAAAGAATGAAAGGGAGGGAGGGGAAGAAGAAACAGGATAATATAAACACTTCTAAAGAGTTCACAATATAGACAAGAGTCTTAAATTACTGGGTGTTAGCTACAAAGAACAAACATATCTCATTAAAAATTTTAAATTCCCATCAACTGAAAATGTTGAAACTTTAGATTTAAAAAACAAAGTTTTACAAAATGTCCACGAATAATGTTAGGAATGTCCCTTTAATACCCTCATACATTAAAGTTCTTTTAAACTATTCTCAAAATATTGAAGATAAAGGAATTAACATTTATGAAGTACCTATTGTACACCAGAGATTCTGCTGAGTTTTCACTTCATGTTCTTAACTCCTTACAATACTTCTATGCAGTGAATATTATTATTCTATTTTATAGAAAGGAAAATTGAAGTTTAGAATGGTGAACCAATTTGCATGAGGTCACACAACTAATCACTGGAAAAGCTACAAAGAAAACAAATGATACCTAATATCTAACTAGGATGCCCGCAGTTACACTATTATCCCAGAAAACTGGCACTAGATAAGCTAAAACAAAATGGTAAACACATTAAACATTACATGTCATATCACTACTTAATAGAAAAATTTCAATTAGCCCTTTAATTAATTTTTTTTAATTTTAAAATTTTTTTCAGAAAAATCAATTTAAAATCTAAAGCAACAGAGTAGCAATGCTGAAATACTTAAATGGACTAACATTTTTTAGTTTCCATACGGCTTGTAAAAAATATTTGTGTATTTCATAAGTTGGATACTGTGAAATATCTACAAAGTTTAAGTATTAGTCACGTGACAAGGGACATCCTTAAATAATGACCACAATTATGTCTTTTAATCATTTCCACTAGATATATGCCATATTATTATAAGCAAAAGAGCTACATTTGGGGGAAGACAAACCTCTTCATAATAATCCCTATATGCTAATCAGTTATATAAACAGAAATAAATTCACCAGGTCCTCAATATTGCCATAGATATTCTTCTTCATGCCTGATGCCCGAGTAGATATCCATCCTCCCACAGTGCTGAATTCCAGGGAATCTGGTTCATGACCTGTACAATAACCACTTTCTTTAAGCTGAAAAACAAAAATGTGAACATGTTTTGTTTTGTAAAAACAAAAATGTGAACAGCGAAAAAGGTACTATTTTACACAGTATTCAACACATTAATTCCCTCCACTTTAAAATTTCCATATGATACTGGTAATTCGATTCATTAAAACTGAAAAATAGGGCTGGGGTTGTGGCTCAGTGGTAGAGCATTTGCCTAGCATGTTTGAAGCACTGGGTTCGATTCTCAGCACCACATATAAATAAAAGAATAAAAAATAAAGGTCTATCAACAACTAAAGACATAGCAAAAAAACTGAAAAATATATACTTTTATCATTAATCCTCAAAAAATTTTAAACTTCTGCCTAGTGGAAACCTTTATAAAACTGAAAAGTGTGGGCCAAAAGATAGCTGTAGTTTCCACAGGTTCAACAATCTTGTTCCTTGTATCCTTTTGTTTTAAAACCAGCCGTCCCGCCTCACTCCCCCCCCCACACACAAAGAGACAATTTAAATACTTATGGAGAACAGATTAAGCTTAAATAACTTCCAACTTCACCTAAACACTTTCAATAAATAAAGCACTTAATCTCTTGTTCTCTCTGCCCTAATATAATATGCAGCAGGCCTGCAGAAAATCTGAGCAAATTGCCTGTACTTAATTCTCTCAAGGAGTTATGTGTTTTAATGTACAGCCATCTGGCTAGGTTTCCTGCATGTAATACCATCATTTATTTGTGATGCAGATCATGCATTCCTGTACATTAAATAGTCACTTGTTTCTCATTTTTCTATATTAGCTTAGCTTTGCCATCTGTACAGCACCTGAGGTTGAATGGATGCCCTTTACTGCAACAACACCAAAGCCATTCCACTGAAATAATTTTAAAGACTCAGCCATCTCCTGTCAAATGGTACAGACACCACCATCTGCATACCCACTATCTACTGCACTCAAGGCCATCAATCTGCACTGACCATTCTGATAGTCATCTAGTTAGGCAAATGCTTTTATTTTCCAAGTAAACCATGCAGACACGTAGAATATGTCAGCAGTGTTTGTATCTGAGTATTTGAGTATGGTATGAAAGTTGTAATTCCAAATTTGTAAGCCTACTGGTTAAATATAACTTGTTAGATTTTGCACACCACTGAGGCAAACTATTTATCTTTTCTAATTTTGCTGTTAGGAAAACAAGATTCAAAAAGACACCAATCGCCACACTCTTTTTCAAGAAACACTCAATATATTTACTTAATCTTAGGAGGTTAATGACAAACACAGTGGTGCACACTTGTAATCTCAGCCACTTAGGAGGTGGAGGCAAGAGGATTCCCAGTTTGATGCCAGCCTGGGCAACTGAGACACTGTCTCAAAATAAAATTTTAAAACAAACAAAAAATAGGGGTAGAGGTTCAGAGGTAGAAAGCCTCTGGCTTCAATCCCCAACACCAAAATAAACTAATAATTTTTTGAATGAGGTTAAGAACTACCCACAAATGAACCAAGTTCATGTCTGAACAGGTTAAAATGAAGATTATCAGATTGTTACGTTAAATTTCTCCCCTAACTCCATCTATTATCTATATTGACAATATTTTCTCTCAAAAAACTAGTTACTCAATTTTATGAAATTAGAAAAAGAATAAAATATTCATGGAGTCCTAAGATGTGGTAGGCACTAAACACAGAATTTCCACATATTTTTTTTTAAAAAGGCTTTTTAAAAAAATTTTTTTTAGGGGGACTGGGGTTGTGGCTCAGTGGTAAAGCACTTGCCTTGCATGCATGAGTCACTGGGTTTGATCCTCAGTGCCACATAAAAATAAATAAATTAAATAAAGATGTGTGTCCGTCTACAACTAAAAAAATATATTTAAAAATTTGGGGGCTGGGGTTGTGGCTCAGTGGTAGAGTGCTTGCTCCACATGCATGAGGCACTGGGTTTGATCCTCAGCACCACATAAAAGTAAACAAACAACAAAATAAAGATATTTTTAACAAATAACTTTTTTTTAGTTGTCAATAGACTTTTATATGTGGTGCTGAGAAAGATCCAGATTTATTCATACATTAACCAAATATTCTTTTAAACAAAATAACCTCTCTGTTCCATACTGCTTTATATAAAAGTAATAACTCTGTCCATCAATCTCTTCTCATGTGCCATGAAACTCTATAAGAAAACGAACTTTATCCTACTTCTGTGCCCCCTTCAATACCAAAACAAATATTTACTGAATATGCTCTGAGCTTCAGATATATCACCAAAACAAAAACAAATTCTGAACTGTGGAGGTTGTACAGTATCCCCCTTATCCACAGAGGACACCTTCAAGACCCCGGGGCCTATCTGCAACTGTGAACAGTATCAAACCCTATTCAGTATTTCAGGCTTCTCTTGTAGTATCACTACTCTTGCCCTTTGAGGCCATTATTCAGTAGAACTGTTATAAGTTAAAGATGTGTACAATAAACTCTAGAATAACAAAATAAAAGGTTGTAACTAATAAAGAAACAAAGGAAATAAAAGGTATCATTAAAAATAATCTTAAAAAAATAATCAATCTTAAAAAGGTAGTAAAAAAGAAAAAGAACAAAAACCAGATGGACAATACAGAAAATAAATACAGGTTGAATATCTCTTATCTGAAATGTTTAGAACCAGAAGCATTTCAGATTTCATATTTTTTTCTGATCAGAATACATATATAATGAGATATTATAATACAATATATATAATGAGATATCGTAGGTATGAAAACCAAGTAAACATGAAATTCATTTATATTTCATATATACCTTAAGCACACAGGTAGAAGGTAATTTTACACAGTATTTTTTGGGCACTTGCAATTTGACTTCAAATCATCATGTGAGGTCAAGAGTGAAATTTTTTCACTGTGGCATCACATTAGCATTCAAAAAATGTGGATTCTTGAGAATTTCAAATTTCAGATTAGGGATGTTCAACCTGTGTAGCAAGATGACAAACTTAAACTAAAAAATGCCAAAAATTACAATGATGCCCCTGGTGAAAAGGTGGCAACTGCAAAAAGAAAAGACCCGATTATCTGATGCCAAGAAGAAAGGCATTTTAAACATAAAAATACAAACTAGTAAAAAGTAAAAGAATAGAAAAAGGGAAAAGATATACCATGCTAGCAATAATCAGAAGAAAACTACAGTAGATATTTTAATATTAAAGTTGATTTCAGAAAAAAGAATGTTATCAGGAATAAAAGAGGTCAATTTCATAATGACAAAAGGGTAAAATAATCAAGAAGACACAACAATCTTGAACATTTATTTATTGTTAACTCTGATAACAAGTTTTAAAGTTCACAGAGCAAATAGTGATAGATCTATAAGTAGACAGATTTGTTATTATAGTAGAGGTTTTAAGGACCCTCAACAATTGATCAAACAGTAGACAATATACAAGAAAAAATACAGAAGTCCTAATGAAATTAATTTGACCTGATACATATTTATAGATTAAGCCACCAAACAGCAAATGATACAGTCTTTGCAAGTACACACAAAACATTTACAAAACAGACCACATCATGGGCTATAAAACAAGTGACACTAAAGTTGAAAGGATCCAAGTTGTATAAAGCATGTTTTTTGAACACAATGGAATAAGATAGAAATTAAAAACAGACAAAAGCCCAGAAAAAAGAAATCTCTCAAAGATTGAAAACCAAATGGTATAAGTAACCCTTGGATCAAAGAAAAAAAAATCAAAAGGGAAGTAGAAAATATTTTGAAATGAATGGAAAAAAATAATTGGGGATGCCAATAAAGCAGTAGTTAGGCAAAATTTTATAATGGTGAAACCCTTTATTAGAAAATAAGATCTCAAATTACCATAACTTCTGTTGTAAAATACAAAAAGGCATTTGGCAAATCCAATAATCACTCTTAATAAAAACTCTAAAACTAAGGTAGAAAGGGACTTCTTTAACTTGATGAAAGATATCTACAAATCAAAACAAAACAAAACACCTACATTTAATATATACTTAATGTTAAAGGTCTAAACACATCTATCCTAAATCAGGAATAAGACAAGGATATCCACTCATACTTCTTTGTATTAGAGGTTCTGGTTAGCATAATCAGGTGAGAAACAAAAAAAGCATCCAAGTGTATAATACTCAGAAGGCTGAGGCAAGAGGATCACAAGTTCAAAGCCAGCCTCAGCAATTTAGCAAAGCCCTAAGTGACTTAGCAAGGCCCTGCCTCAAAATAAAAAATTAAAAAAGGACTGGGGATGTGGCTCAGTGGTTAAGCACCTCTGAGTTCAATCCCTGGTACGGGGGGGTGGGGGGGCATCCTAATTAGCAAGGAAGAGACAAAATTATCTTTATTCACAAACATGATCATCTATGTACACAATACAATGTGATATGCAAAAATTTTAAACTAATCAGTGAATTTAATAAGGTTGCAGATGTAAGAACAATACATGAAAATCAATTCTATTTCTATACATTAATTTAAAAAATCAGAAATACAGATAATAGCACTAAATACTATGTAATACTTAGGGACAAATCCAATTTTAGTAAATATTTAAGACTGCACATAGAAACCATAAAACATTGCTGAGGGAAATTATAGACCTAAAAAACCTAAAGATATACTGTGTTTGTGGGTCAGGTCTCAAGGATCAATACTGTTGAGATGTCAGTTCTCACCAATATAGAGGCAATGTAATCCTAATCAAAATCCCAACAGACTTTTTCTCCAAAACAGAAATTGACAAAGTTATTTAAAAGTTCCTACAAAAATATAAAATATCTAGAATCACCCCCAATAACTCTGAAAATGAATTAAAAAGGTTGCAGTAATTCAGTCTGGTCATGCCATAAAGACACATACACAGACTAATCATACATACACTAACTAGATGCATGTATATATATACATTTATATATATATATGTGTGTGTGTGTGTTTGTATATATATGGACAAATGTGTTTTGTTTTTTTTAAAATGATGGCACAGTTGTTACAGTGAAGAAATTTTATCTTTTTCAACAAATGGTGCTGGAACAATTAGATATCTATATGCAAAAATAAAACAGCTTCAATCAATATCAATACCTCAAACTATATGTAAACTAAGAATTCTTCTAAACTGATCAATGTAAAGCCAAAAACTCTACAACTTAAATAGGAGAAAATCTTTGCAACCTTGGGTTAAGATACAACAGCAGAAGCATAATATGTAAGATAAAAAATTAATACACTGAGTAAAAAGACATTCCACAGACTGGGAGAAAGTATCTGCAAGACATGTATCTAAAAAAGGACTTATACAGAGAATATATAAAGAACTCTCTCTCTTGCCAGGCATTTTGGTGCATGCCTGTAATCCCATCGGTTCAGGAGGCTGAGGCAGGAAGATTGAAAGTTCGAGGCCAGCCTCAGCAATTTAGCAAGGCCATAAGCAAATTAACAAGACCCCCAACTCAAAATAAAAAATAAAAAGGCCTGGGGATGTGGCTCAGTGGAATCACTGGTGAAGTAACCTGGGTTCAATTCCTGGCACCAAAAAAATAAAAAGACTCCAAAAGTACAACCATAAGAAAACAAACAATTCAATTTAAAAACTGGGCTAACAATTTCAACAGATACGTCACCACTGAAGATACATGGATGGCAAATAAGCACATAAAGGGACGTTCAATTTCACTCTTCATTATAGATATTCAAATTAAAACTACAATAAGATACTACAATGACTAGAATTAAAAATAAAAAGTATTAGCAAGGATGTGGAGACACTGGAACTCTTAAACAATACTAGCTAAAATATAAAATGATACAATCATTCTGGGAAAAAGTTTGGCATTTTTTTCAAAAACGACCTACTGTTTTGATCTCTCCATTTCATTTCTAGATACTTACCCAAGATAATGAAAACATACATCCATAAAAGAACCTGTCCATAAATGTTCACTATAACTTTATTTCTAATAGCCCCAAACTGAAAATAATCCAAGTGCTCATCAACAGGTATATGAATAAACTGTAGTGTACCTATACAACAGAAATACTTCTGAGCAATGACAAGAACTGAACAATTAATACCTGCAACAATATAAATGAATCTCAAAATAATTAGAGATAGCAAAATAAACCAGAGGGCTGAGGTTGTGGCTCAGTGGCAGAGTGCTTGCCTCGCATGTGTGACAGCAATTTACTATATGAAAATTACATCTTAAATGAAACTATTATAAAGCAAAGAAAAACAAAATACATGACTCTGATTTTGATCTGAGCTCTCAAATAACTAAGTTTCTATTTACTGAAAATGAAAAGCAACAGAATAAGCAAAACCTGGAGAGATCATTAAAAATTTTATCTTGAAAAATTCAGTTTTTAAAATGTTCAGTTTGAATTATCCATCAGATATCCAAGTGGACACATCAACTAGGAAACTGGATACAAAAGTCTACACAGTTCAGGAAAGAAGTCTGGGTTAATGGTACAAACTTGAGAGTCTTCAGTGTATAAAAGGAATAAAGTTAACTGTACCTGATGAAGCAGATAATGCTCAATAAAAATTAGTAGAATAAATCAAAGTTCTAGATATTAACTTATTTGATCCTAATGAACAAACTAAGGAAGTAGGATCATCTCCATTTTATAGATGAGGAAACTGAGGCATAAAAAAGTTAATAACTTGCCCAAGGTCATATAGCCATAAGCTATATTTGAAGTTTACACCAAGATCTAATAGCTACTAAAAAGAAAGAAAGAAAAATAATGTGAAGTTTATTAGTGATATGGACCCTAGGGGAAAAAAGAATTATGGCCACATGTCCCTAAGCTATTAACCAATAAAGCAGTCAAAGGTTTAATAAACCTGAAAAACAAATTCTCCATTAATGACTTCCTTTAAATTTTATACATACTTAAATCAAAGTAACTTACAATTCAAGAGATTAAAATCAGCTTCTAAACTACTGTGTTGTGTCCTTTTAAAACTTCTAGAAAGAAAAAGCAGTACATGTTAAGCTAGTTATCTCAGCTGAGGTAGAAACTGAAGGACACAGAATTTTAAAGAACTTGAACTGGGATCAAAACTACTGCAGAAACTATATTACAGTCTACTGCAATCAAAACAGAAAGTGGTATGTATGTTGGCAATAAGAAAAATGAACTAGGGCTAGGGTTGTGGCTCAGTGGCAGAGCGCTTGCCTCACATGCGTGAGGCACTGGGTTCGATCCTCAGCACCACATAAAAATAAAATAAAGATATTGTATCCATCTACAACTAAAAAAAAAAGAAAAATGAACTAGTAGGTAAAATATCAGAAGTTCCTAGTCTAGGAGAATGTCATTTCAATTTAAAGGAAATATGTTCCTTGAATTTTAATTCTAACCTTAAAAAAAAAAACTTCAAAACGTTAACATGCTATTTCAAATGCTATAATAAAGTATGTAAAGTTAGAGCCATAAAAAGCCATTCTTTTTATTAAAAAAAATGAACAGGGCATTATCAATATGGGCATTTACGAAACCTGGACTTATTTGATGATTGTTAACACCTCAAGAAATGTCCAAATTTATTCTAGTTCTCTATATCTTACTGTATTAAATAAAAAATAAATATAATAGTTCAATAATTTTTTTCAAACCCCTTCAAGTAGAATTGGCCCTAGCAGATCAACTTCAATCAACATTTCAAGAAAGAAGGAAAAAGACAATAAAAGTAAGAACAATCACATCTTTCTCTATGTCCTATTAAAGGTTTAGAAGGAAGAGTCTCTATAATCCAAGTTGGACAAAGTGGTTAATACATCACCAACAAAATGGATTTTCTAATTTTTGTTTACAGAAGCTAAATTACAATTGCCTTGACCACAATTGAGAAAGTTGAAGGATCCAACCATTTAAACAATGACTTGCTTAGAACCTATGAAGAAAATCTAAAGTTTTCCAAATTTCATTAGAATCCCCAAAACATGCTATAAGGACTCTACAAGTTTCACTTCTCATAGATGAGCAGTTTTCAATAAAGTCATTCGTTGAAAAGTTCAGTGAAGAGCAAACACTAACATCTACCTAACTGATGCAACTTATCATCAAGATCTGAGAATTTTATTTCCACTGTGTTCCATTTTGCTCCCTTCCATTCCTCCTACTGTGTATCAGATCACTAACAGCTCTCATCTAAATTATTATAGCAGTTTCTTAACCAGCTCTGATGTGGCCTATCCATCCTCCACACAATAGCCAAAACTATCCTAAGTACAAGGATAAGGTTCAAACTTTCCAAGCGATTTTATAAGGTCCTTTATTTTCTGCCCTTTTCATGTTTTTCTGGCTTCATTCTCTTACTCTCATACCTACTCCCACCCAACATACACCAAGGATGTGTGTTCTCTTATATATACACTACACTGCAGCCATACTCAGCTACCTGCAGTCCCCACTAAAAACAATAACTTCCTTTCAGGACTCTGTACATGCTTCTTCCTCTGACTGGCTTGTTCTTCCCACCTCACCTCCTTTATTGCTAGTCTGACTCATCCTGAAATCTCATCTCAAATTGCTATATTCTCTGCCATACATTCTCTGTCCAAGTTCTTCCCACCTGGCCCCATTTGGTGATCCATATACCCTGAAGTTAGTCTTCATATGGCAATTCTCACTCTGAATCATTAAATTTCTACTTACCTAATTTTCTGTCCTAATATAATGTAAGCCACCTGAGGGTAGTAGGTGATATCTTTTTCACTACTATGTTCTCAACGTCCAGCTTAATGCTTGACCCACATTAGAAACTTGGCAAATTCATTGAGTGAAAAAAAAAAAAAGTATCATGAGAGGTACTTCATTCAGAGGACAGAGTTGTTTTGAAAACATTAAAAAGATAACATACCTGTCTTTCCAAATCTTGTCCTGTTATTCCAGCCTCTACATGAGCTGTCAGATTGTTCTCATCAACCCAAAGAATTCGATTCTGTTGCAAAGGAAGAAAGAAGTCTCATCTCCATGTTCTACTAACATTTTCTTGGGAAATACAGAGCTTCCTAACTCAAAGCAACAAGAGACAAAATAGTAATTAAACAAGTAGGGTTCTTCAACCACCACCCATGTGGGAAATGAGCTTCATTTACCCCTTGCTATATAACATAACACACATAATAACAAAGGCAGTATATCACGAAGGGGTTGGTTTAAAATACTGACTCTCTCTTTATGCAGATATTAATTTAAATTAAACTCTACCTCTTGGCTTAGGTAAATAATTGTCTAGGCTTAGTGTTTCCTCATTTGTAAAAAAAAAAAAAAAAATATATATATATAGTGATTATATACTCAATAATGTAGACAAGTGCTATAGGAAATAAATAAGATACTGCACATTAAAAAAAAAAAACTTGGTATATATGAGGCCTGGCATTCTACAGATACTGTCAATATAGCAATTCTATCTAATTTAAGAATCAGAAAATAGCAAGAAAACATCTGAATTAATAAATAGCATCTCTGCTTTCTTTCAATCTAAAAGAAGACCAGAAACCCCACATAAAAAACAAAGCACATCTCTGTCTCATGCTCAAAAGAAGAAACTGAACATTTTCTGGCAGAAATGTATGATTGATAATAAAAAATGTGTTTTTAACATTCTTATTTGGCCTAATTTTTATGTATATATATCTTCATATACATCCTTCTTTCCCTTCTATTTGGCTGAGCAATCAGATAACATATACAATCTTCTGGATTCCAAGGAAGCTTAATTTGTATTTTGGTATGTTCAAATGCATAATAGTAACTAATGTAAATAAGTCTAGTTAATGATAAAAAGAACACAATAGGCAATACAAAAAGAGCAGCGTCTGCCTAAATTCCAAATTGAAACATATACAAATAACTGTACTGCTTAATTCATAGGGTACAATAATTACTAAATAAGATGAAATGTATTTTTTGGTTTATGTTATATAAAACTCATTAATTACACCCTGACTATAACAGTAATTTCAATATAACTATGGTGTAATTGGGTGTTTGGTTCTGTAGCAGCTAAACAAAAAAAGAATACTAAATTGTTGAGTAAAAAGACAAAGAATTTATTAATCTAATGGTACCATACATATAATTTATGTACATCTTCCCCAACAGACTGACCCTTGAGACAATTACATGCACGTGCTAAATATTTACTTGTATCCACTAAGGGTCCAAACATGTTTTTGGCAGAACAAAGAAATCAAAGGAGGCAGAGAAGAAAACCATCTTTATGGGTACTCATAAAAACCTCAAGAAAATGAATAGGTTATCTTATTACATCTAGTATATACTACCCAAGTTAAAACAAAACTTCACAGCCAACACGCCTTAGAATTATTGTGTATTTAAGTGCAACTCTAATTTCCTTATTTTCTATATATTACATCAGAAATATAATAAGCAAAATTACACAGAGACATGACTTATTGACTTTAATGCAAATCAGTTATAAGTACCCACCCAACCATATTTAAAACAACTCAAGATTAACAGTTCAGTGACTATACAAAACTAGTTGGAAACACAGCAATTCTGCTTCAGAATTTTAAACATCTACTCAGTATCAAGATTTTTACTTGTATCATCTCATTTAATCTTCACAATGACTTTCTGCAGTATTAGTATTTCACACATTTGGTAACAAACTTAGATGTAAATTTGCACAGCAATATAAAGAGCTGAAAGTCTAAATACATTCCAAAGAAAATAGGCAATTCTAACACTATCTTTTGAAAAAATTAATTTTTTTGAAATAAGGAGAAAAGCTGATGGGGGAACTTCATAGTACAATAATCAGGCAGCGACCATGTAAAACTTGTGATCAATTTTAGCATCACTAATATGGGATAATCAGCTATTGTATACCACCTCTCCTGATGTTATATGATATTTAAACAGTACATAATTACAAAGTCATGGATATGCTAATTGCTCCGATTTGATCATTACACAAAGTATACATGTATCAAAACATCACCCGGGCTGGGGTTGTAGCTCAGTGGTAGAGTGCTTGCCTGGCATGTTTGAGGCACTGAGTTCAATCCTCAGCACCACATAAAAATAAAATAAATAAAGGTATTTAAGAAAAATTTTTTTAAATCACTGGTTTCAATAAACCCACAAACATAAACACTTATGTGTCAATTTAAAATAAATACAATTTAAAAGCATACAACCATCTATAAGGTATTACTTTATTTAAAAAAAAAAAATTATTCCTGAATTGAACTAGACTATATAGAGGGCCTAGGAGAAGAATTAAATGATACCAAGAAGAAGCAACAGACAAATTCAAAGCAAGTCATTCTATGATATAAATAACCTAGTCTCTTTGAAAGTCAGAAACGTTTGAAAAAGGGGGAGAAAAAGGAAGCTTTCAGATAAAATAAGATTTAAGAGAAACAACAAAAAGCTAACATAAGCCTTTTCTAAATCCCCATTTGAACAAATGAACTATAACATAAAGGCATTTTGTATAAAGAAAGACTGGATATTAAAAGGTATAAGAAATTACTTTCGACTTTGCCAGGAGTGATAATAATGTAGCAGTAATGTGAGAAAATATTCCTTTTAAAGAGACAAACAAATATTTAGGTGTAAAGTAGCATTTTTAAAGAATTTTCTTTAAAATACTAAAGAATAAATGAAAGATAAAACAAGAATGTCAAAATGCTAATAACTAATCTAGACAATAGGTATGCCATTCTCTTTATTTTGGTGTTTGAAAGAAATTCAAATTAAAAAGTTCTTTTTAAAGTTGTTCTTATTATAATGAAGGAATAATCAAGAATAACACTAACTATATAAAGTTCGTACCCAAATTAAAGCCTTAACACAGCACAATGCCCAACTCCTGGACTGCAATGAATCCAAACTTCAAAACTAAAGCCTATCATTAATATTAGTTCTTCCATTCATCCCCAAGCAAAAATGCAACAGCACTAGTATAAATCTGGGAGACAAGTAAGTTTTGATTATTCAAATTAACCTTAACTGACTAATATTATCTGTCTCATTTTTTAAAAGCAGGAAGTCAGACGTGGCAGTGCAGGCCTGTAATCCCAGCTACTTGGAACACGAAGCAAGAGGACCCCAAGCTTCAGGCCAGCCTGGGCAACTTAATGAGACTCTGTGTCAAAATTAAAAATAAAAAAGGACTGTGGATGTATCTCAATAGTAGAGAGATCCTAGACAGAAAACAGATAGACAAATGAAATCAAGTCATCTATATGTCATCTTCTAATTCATGTTTCTCAAATTATCGATTTCACATTCTTAATTTGGTAAAACGGCATCAAGATATGCACCTCAGAGTTAGTGAACTTAGATTTTGAATATATGAAGACAAGATTAAAATATAATGATGAAATACATTCAAAATAAAATGGACAACCAATCTTTTTTTGAAAGATAATTGAGGCAGAGCAATAGGACAATGTTTTAAATATAAACTATCTTAAAATACATCTTAAATTATCATATACCATTTGTGAAGTGTCCAAAGAAATAATTGTTCTTGTTTCATCTGCAGGACACATCAGTCCATACGAAACACTTGTTCCTCCTGCCAAAATAAAAACAAGTTCATGTTTAAATATTTTACTTTTTTTTTTTTTTTTTTGGTACCAGGGATTGAACTCAGGGGCCCTCGACCACTGAGCCACATCCCCAGCCCTATTTTGTGTTTTATGGAGAGACAGGGTCTCACTGAGTTGCTTAGCGCCTCGCTGTTGCTGAGGCTGGCTTTGAACTCGCGATTCTCCTGTCTCAGCCTCCCTAAGTGCTGGGATTACAGGCTTGCGCCACCACGCCCAGCTAAATATTTTACTTTTAGCTACATTTCTAGGGCAGATTCCTAATGCAGGACTGAAGATATGGCTCAGCTGGTAGAGTGCTTGCCTTGCATGCACAAGGCTCTAGGTTCGATCACCAGCACCACACACACAATTTTATATATATATATATATATATTACAGTGTATATAGATAGAACCATTAAGAAAAGGACACCTATTTCTACTCTGCAAAATACAATTCACAAATGTTAATAACACACTAAAAGAAAACTCACCTTTATTTATTGCCACAGTGAAGCAATATTATGGAACTGAAAGCAATGGGATATGGCTTCCTTTCCTGGACACGAAACACTCAAGTGAAGCCCCTAGCAATTTGTAGAACTCTAAATACATAATCAGAAGAATTCTAAGCTAATGATTACTGTGGAGAAAAGAAACATCCTATATAGCTAGACACCATTAACTACTTTCTACTTTAATTATGAGATTCATTCATCATTTAAAATAACATTCTCATACAAAAAGGCTTTAATAAATTAGCAACAAGCTAAAATGTCCAGATTATGTGATATTTAAAAACAAGCTAATATATTCGTTGGTGAAATGTGACTCTAATATAGAAAAAATAATACATAGAAGTACTTAAATAATATACTGCTGCTTCTCTTAATATTTGTTGTTAAAGGCAAAGTGTTTTCTTGGTACCAATCAAGAATAATAAAATATTTTCAGTTCTTTAGATCTGCATCAGCCTATATCAGCATAAATTTTAATTGGTACTTCCATACATTCTGATGGAAGAAAATGTGTAGGAGTCACCTCCCATAAGAAACATATGGATGCTGATCTGTAAGGAACAGCTCAATTTCATAAGAGGAGACCATTATCAGTCACAAACATGATTCCTATACTCAGCAACAACTGTTTGTAGCAGTCATTTGAAGTCAGAAAAAAATTTCATAATAAGTGGAAGTGTAGTCCCTTTTTTGTATGAATTCAACAGATAGTGTAAGCTGAAAAGGAAACCTGGAGCTCCTGGAATTGTTGATGTCCCATTTCCACTCCATCAATGTCAATTTGGTCACTAAGGTTTATTTCCTTTGATTTAGATCAGCTGTTAGAATAATGCAGTCAATAAAAGATCAAAATCATTTTAAAAGGCAAAACAATGCTAGTTTTCTGTGTGAAAAGATATAAATAATTTGATCATGTACTGGTGATCTTTTATTTTTTTTTATTTTTATTTTTTTTAAATTTTTTTTAGTTATAGATGGACACAATATCTTTATTTTATTTATTTTTATGTGGTGCTGAGGATCGAACCCAGTGCCTCACGCATGCAAGGCAAGCGCTCTACCACTGAGCCACAATCCCAGCCCTACTGGTGATCTTTTAATACACACAATGTTCTATAATGACATTGCTTCTCAAAGGTTTAGATTGGGTGTATCAGTATTTTGCCTTTGCAAATTAAAATCATCTCTATAAACACACAGATTAGAAAGTTGATTGCTAAAGCAGGAACATTTTCTTATTTAGGCATTAAATCACAATTTGAACTATGATCCACAAAGGAAAAAAAAAAGGAATTAAGTGTACGCCAAGTCTCAGTTTAGGTAAACCTATTCAGAACAGAAATGAACAGTATCAACCAATTTTTTAAAAACAATCTCATCAAAATTATAGGGATGTTTGTTTCAGCAGACAACATAAATACTTAAAATACAAATATTTTAAACAGAACAAATTTACATCATATTGAAATATGAAAACACAATACCTACCACCAATTGGTATGATACAAAGGTTGTATTTGCACGCTAGATTCACAATCTTAACTACATCATCATGACATGCTGTTGAAAAAGGAAAATAAATTAATTATAGAGATATGAATAGTATCTGGGTAATCCTAAAAAATAAGGGTCTTATAAAGTTCTTTAGCACCCAAACTTTTTCATTGCTTATTCGCTAATGCACAAAATAGCTATATTAAAAGACAACAGGTTCTTATCAACTTTTCATTTTGAAATAATTTCAGAATTACAAAAAAGTCACTCAATACTATAAAGAATTCCCTTCACCTTACATTCCCAAACAATAACATCTTATATTACAACAGTCCACTAAACAAAGCCAAGCAAATTATATTGATACAAAACAATTAACTAATCTACAGACCTTAATTGTCGTCAATTGTCCCACTAAAGTTCCCTTTTCTGGTCCATGGTCAAATTCAGGATCACACACCGATTTTAGTTGGTCATCTCTCCTCATTCTTCTTTAAAGCTAGACATTTCCTAAGTCTATCTCTGACTTTCATGACCATGACCTTTTGAAGAATATTATTCAGTTATTTCATAAAATACCCCTCGGTTTGGATTTATATGTTTCCTCATGATTAAATAGATTTCACATTTCAGCAGGAATTACATAGAAGTAGAGTTTGTGCCTTTCTCAGTGCAATATTTCTAGAGACACATGATGCAGACATAGACATGTCTCTTTTCCAGTAATGTTAACTTTGATCATTTGATTAGATAGTGATTGGTAGGTTTCTCCACTGTAAGGATAATATATTTTCTGTTGAAATTAGAAAATATCTTTAGACTATATAAATAGTATGTTTCTCATCATACTTTCACTAGCTAATTTTAACACTTCATTGATGATTCTTTATTCTGCTTTTTAGAAAAACATTAAAATCTTACACAAAATAGACTGGCACCTAACTAAAGGGCTTTTTATCAGTGTTAAAGTTATCCAAGTAAGAAAAACCTAACTGTGGAAAATTGTAAATGCCAAGTAAGAGGTGCCAAGACTAAATATGAGTGGTGCTGGAACATTAGTAGAGCCCGTATTTTCATTGGCCCGTAGTTCTGGTATTATTAAGTGAGGTAATTTAAAAAATTTTATTGCTAAAGGAAATTTTAAGTTTTATAAGCAGACTTACTACCAAAACATGTATTATATGAGTGACTAACCATCTGCCCAAACTAAAGGTCAAGATATGCACACTGTGGAAAAGTCACAATGATGACCCCCAAATCAGGAAGTTACATATATCACCAAGTCTTTACTCTTAAACAAGTCCTAGCCATTCCATTAAAGTAATATGTAGAATTCAGATTCAGATTAAACAGACTAAAGATAACTCCAAAAACAGACTGAGGGTGGGGGTGGTCTCCAAACTGCAAGATGAGACTTCCACTCCATGGAATTACCTCAAATCGCACTATTTCAAAAGTTGCCCTCATGCAAAGGAAAAGTTGGAAGCACCAACAATAAGAATTTATATAGAAGTAAAGACCACAGTGAACTGATAATGTGTTGGGAAACAAAACTATTACTAAGAGGCCTTTATACCAGAAGAGGAATAAAACTAAAAACTTGATTCATCCAGGAATACATCATTCATACAGATTCATGAAATATGAAATAAAATGCAAGGAATATCTTCACAAAAAATTGACCTCTGGAGAGTATATGGGAAGCCTGAAGAGTCAAGAAATTTGAGGCATGAAAACCTTTAAAGCTATTATTGCAAAAATCCAGTTACACATTAATGAAGGACTGAACTAGAAAGCAGAGTGGGGAAAATAAAATGGAAGGGCAAAGATGTGTAGAAACTAACCAAAGGGGTAGGATTTTACAAAGAAAAATAATTGGGGCTGAGGTTGTGGCTCAGTGGTAGAGTGCTTGCCTCACACGTATGACGCACTGGGTTCGATCCTCAGCACCATATAAAAATAAATAAATGAAATAAGAAAAAAAATTTGTGTGTGACTATTAATTCTATTTCCCACATTTGGCTTTTTTAAAATATCTGGACTTCTTAAAGAAAGACATACTCTCATTATGGAATTCTCTCAGTACTTCAATATTCAAACAAGTGAAAATACCTAGAAGACACACTTGAAATTTCTTCTCAAGATATGTCAGAGGAAGGTCTATTACGTTTTCTGTAGCCAATGAAAATCAGTAAATTTTGCTTTCATGTTTTCCATAAAAAAAAAAAAAAAAAAAAAGAATGAACCTTCCACAAATCTTGGTAGGGAAGTAGCCTAAATTTACTAAAAAATCAGCAGGCAAAACAAAAATATTTCTTCTACTTGAGAGTAGCTTTTCCTTTTTCTTAGGAACAACTAATTTCTGTACTAAATAGAGACAAAAGGCTAACTATTCCAAATGTATGGGAGAATTTACATCCCAAGAATCAGGAAACTGAGAATATCATCTCTGCTACACATGATCTTGCGTATCTCCTTTTTCTTCCCATCTTATCTCCTTTTTCTTCCCATCTTAAAGTATAATTTTTCCTTCAGAAAGTCCCTACAAAGTGAAAGAATCTTACCTAAGCCCTCAGAGTCTATGAATGGACCAATTTTTTGAAAAATAAAATATTCTATATACTCTGAAGTAGAAATCTTAAAAGTGATCTGGAAATCAATATTAACTTTTTTTTTAACAATGTAATCATTAACAGCAAAGAACAATATACCTGCCCTGCTTTAAATTATCTGCTAAAAGAGATGGTTTTAAAAAAAAAAAAGCTATACATGTAAATATAGTGCCTAATTCTTTTTTTTTTTTAGCAAAATAACAGAAAGCTCATCCATCCAAGCCAAGTCCAAAATGTTAATTTCTCAAAACTTATTCATTTCAATGATAGTAAGTATATAGATATTTTTTAAAACAACTTGTTTTACCATATAATCTTACTTTTTAGCCCACAAGCTAATGTTACCAAATTACTATTATTAGTTTTACAGTAATTATGTTTATTAATAATGTCTACATATCTGATTAAATTGTACTAGTTTCACTAAGCTTCCAAATGAAGAAAACACATATTTTTCTAGTAGTCATTAAATATAATTATATACATTTAACTTAAAAACTTAATATTATCAACAACAATCCTTAAAACCAACAGTTCAGAACAATCTGATCAAGAGTTTCATAACCTTTAATGAGTTCTTAAAAATACTACTATTTATATTTTTTTAACTCATATGTTAAAAAGTAGATATTTCTAGTACTAAATTTACTTAATATTTAATAATACTAAGTTAATGATACAAAGAGAAAAAATAACTTACTTGGCCATAAAACTATATCAGGAATTCGCTGAAACATTCCTTCCCTGAGCAAAAATATCTCATGAAGACAATGACCTGTTTTATGATTAAAAAAAGAAAAAAAGTAAAAATATCTTTGTAAAACCTAAGAAATTTTTAATTAAAAGTAAATGGTGCCAATTTAAAGTAGCTTACCATGAGCTCTAAATACTCGATCATCTGCTTCTTGTGAATATGAAATATTAGTTTCTTTAAGTTCACGAAGAAAATCTTCATTTACAATTGAAGGAGGTGTTTCACTAGGATTTAAGGATGCCTAGAAAATAAAATTGGCTTCTTTAACTTATTTCCAGAAAATAAACTTTGAATACCTCTGTTAAGGAGAATGACTATAAAATACAGATTTCTTTTTGCATTCAAAGTTAGAAGCACTGGCAAATACCAAGTAGTAAACACAGAAACCAACTTTGTGACAGTGGCAAATTACAAATAGTCTGGTTCATCATATCCTATAACATGAGTTATACAGGTTTCACATTTCCTCTTTGCTTCTATGACCCACTTTTCATTATTTGCAATAAAGAACAGGGAAGAAAGAAGTCATAAATCCTCAATTTTAGTTTAAGAAGAGTGGGAGAAGAGTGGGAAAGAGCTATTTGTGTTTTTCATTATCTATATTTTCCTCTGTAGATAAATTTTATCATCTCCTAGTCTTCACTGACCATTTTAAAAGATCAATAGAAAGTCTAACAGTAATAAAAAAAAACTTATTTTTATGGGCTGAAAAATCTCATGACAATTACAAACTGGATACCCAATTTCAACTAAAAGGTATCTTGAAACCTAATGTTGAACTTTAAGGTCAAAACTATATGACACTGGGTATGTCACTCAACTTCTATGGGACGTGGCTTCTTCATCTATTAAATGAGATTAACACCAATGTTAAGGTTTAGATATGAGATGTCCCCCAAAAGTTCATGTGTGAGACAATGCAAGAAGGTCTGGAGGAGAAATGATTGAGTTATAGCCTTAACCTAATCAGTGTATTAATCCACTGATATGAATTAACTGGGCAGGAAGTCTAAGCAGGCAGAGTGTAGGTGGAGGAGATAGGTCACTGGAGATTTGCCTTTGGGGTTTATATTTTGTCCCTGGTGAGCAGTGCTCTCTTTGTTTCCTGACTCCATGTCCTGAGCTGCTTTCCTCTGCCACACTCTCCCACCATGAAGTTCTGCTTCACCTTAGGCCTAGAACTATGGAGTCAGCCCTCCCTGGACTGATACCTCTGAAATCGTGAGCCTAAAAAAACTTCCTCCTCTAATTGTTCTTGACAGGTCTTTTGATCACAGAGACAAAAAAGCTGACTAAAACCACCATCAAATGTGTAGGAATACTATGAGGAAAGCAGATTAAATGTGCTAATTTTTTTGAAAAGAACCTAATGGCATGTCTAGCATATCAAATATGCAAATCTTAAAAAAAAAACTATGATATAGTAAAAACAAAGTACAAGAATATATAAAGAAAAACATGATATAATCTATATATTGCTATATTCTTGGTCTCTTATGAATTTATTCATATAACAAATATTGATTTCAACTCTGCTATAAGCAAAGCACAGACCTAGGCTTGAGAATAGAGCAGTGAGTTAAATAGAAAAAAAGAGAGAGAGAGAGACCTCATGGAATTTACCTTGTAGCAGAAGGAAATGACCAAAACAACACTCCAAAATAATAACAATATGTTGTTACTAAAAATTGAACAAGGCTCAAAAAGCAGAAAAACAGAATGTATCTGAAACTAATGGTAACATTTCTGAATATACTACATCCACTGTATCAATATCAAAGATAAATAATCACAAATAGTTAAGAGAGGAAAAAGAATTTAAGAGATAACAAAAAATATAAGAAAAAAGAATTTGGGAATAGCTGTTCAGTCTCACTTTTTCTTTTTTTTTTTTTGGTGGTACTGAAGATTGAACCCAGGATGCAGTTCTATCACTACACTACTACTGCCCCAGCCCCTTTTGTTTTTATTTCTGAGACAGGATCTCACTAATTTGCCAAGGCTGGCCTTGAACTTGTGATCCTCCTGTCTCAACCTCTGAATAGCTGGGATTATAGGCATGTGCCATGTTGTATGGCTTGTTCAGCAGTCTCCTTTAATGACTAGAATAAAATAACTTGGATTTATAAATAAATCTAACAAGTACCCACTGACTACCAATACTTAATAACATGTCGATTACAGTGGAGATATCATGAATGACACAACCTCTTTATTTAGGGAATTCATATCTAGTTGGGTGGACATGCAGAATACCTCTGGTATAGCAAAATAATAAATAATAACAATATAAAGAAATGCTAAATATTTCATTTGTTTCCTATGTATACAGTTTACATTGGTTTTTCTTTGTGGTACTGTGGATTGAACCCTGGAGCTGGTACATGCTAAAGCAGCACTTTATCACTCATTCACATGCCCAGCAGTTTTTTTTTTTTTTGAAACAGAGTCTCAACATATTGCCCAGGCTGGCCTCAAACTTGCCATCCTCCTGCCTCAGCCTTCTAAGTAGCTGAGATTATATGCCCAGCCAGTTTAAAGTTTTTTTAATCTTTCAGAAAAGTAAAACTACATGAACAAACTAAAATTCTCTAACATTCATATCTTAATCAAATTTTGAGTTTTTTGTAATTTTTCAAACATTCTAAATGTTTACTATTAAATGTAACATTAGATTTTTATTTTATTCTATATTTATCATAGATCACTGCCTATTATTTTGTTATCTAAACATAACAGCAATTTAGTTGGGCATGGTGGCACACGCCTGTAATCCCAATGGCTCAGGAGGCTGAGGCAGGAGGATCACAAATTCAAAGCCAGCAAAGCCTCAGCAATTTAGCAAGGCCCCAGGCAATTTAGAAAGACCCTGTCTCAAAATTTAAAACATAAAAAGGGCTGTGGATGTGGCTCAGTGGTTAAGCACCCTGGGTTCAATCTCTGGAACCAAAAAAAGAAATAAATTTCAAAAATTAGAAGTAAAAATAACAGCAACTTTCATTTCTATTAACAAAATACTCACAAAATTAACTAATCTGCACTTCGCTATTACCCTGTGAGAGGCATAAGTTATTACTCCCACTTCTTAAAGTAAAAATAATTAAAACTCTAGAGAAAAATTTTCCCAAATAATTCTTAAATTCTGAAATCAGAATCTAGAGCTGTGAGAAAAAAACTCCTTCTACAAAACTTGACAAGACCAGTATAATTAATGGGCTTCATAATAAAAATAACCATAACTGTATTAAAGCAAACATGACAGATTACAAAGATAAATATAATTAATTTTGGATTAAAACAACAGTTAAGCATGTTAGTAATTATTCTTATTTACTTACTTTAGAGGTAGTCTTATGTTCCAGATTTGCTCCAAGGGTATTTTGGATCCATTCTCTAAGCGTTGGTAAAGTCAAGCCACTAAGAGGGTACCTAAGATACAAAGAAGATGAAATTTTACGGTATCCTCATTTAAATTTGAAGTTTAGATTCTGCTGCTAATAATGGCCAAACATCTCCAATCAAACTACCTCTCCAACATGTAACTATCAACTCTGAACAAAAGCAAAATAAAACCTAGCTATCTCTAAGCAGTATAGATAGAACAAAAGTAGTCAAAAAAAGAGGGACCAAGGTATGCTACATTTGGAAGAAGGAAAAAGCACTATGTAAATATCCAGTTTTGGGGTTTTTTTTAAACAGTTTTGACTCTGGGGAAAACTACAGCTGATACCACAAGAGGTAACAAAAATGCCAAAAATCAGCTTAAAGAATCAGAAGAGAATGTTTGTAATGAATGCAGCATCTGGTAAGCATGGGGGAAATCACAGAAGTCAGAGAGGCACCTATGTTTCAACTCTGTCCAACATGTGGCTGACCCTGAATTATACATGGACAGAGTATGTATGAGAGTCTTATAAGTACCCCAGATAAGCTTAAAAGAACTGAAAAGACAATATAGCTGTGTATCACTTCAGAGGGACAGAATTTGGAATCTGAGATCAGCCAAGTTAATTGCTTGATTTAGGGTAAAAAATAATTTAAAAGTCTCTTTACAGGAATATAACAAAGTCCAAAAGAGGAAAAATCCTGAGTTTCTATGACCTATCAATCACAACATCCAAGATTCACTCCAGAATTATTAAACATGAACAAACAAGACAATGTGATCCATCATCAAAAGAAAGAAGAAATAATGACAACTGACCCAAAGATGACCCAAGATTCTAGAAATAGCACACAAGGATTTAAAAGCAGTTACAATAACTTGGCTAAAGGACCAAAGGGAAAATATGCTCCCAGTAACAGAAATTTCAGCAGAAAAATAAAAATTATAATAAATAACAAAATAGAAATTCTATAATTAAAACTCTCACACATTCTGTTGGCATCTCATTTTGGTTATTCTTTGTTTTGCATGCCAGTTCAAGTTTTTTGGTCATTTTTCTTTTGGGTTATCATTATTTGCTTATTGTTGTACTAATACTATTAACATTATGAAACCAGGAATATATGTATTAAACATTTTATCATACTCTATGATTTACCTTTTCCTCTCTTACTAGAGTCTTTTGATGAAAAACATTCTATATTTTAATGTTGTTTTTTCCTTTGTTAGTTAATATTCTTTGTTCTCTGCTTTTCACCTACCTCTAACTCAGAAAGAATTCTGTATATTCTTCTAGCAGTTTTACAGTTCTGGCTTATATATTTAGGTCTATATTCTATCTGGAAATGATCTGTGTATATGGTATGAGGTAAAGGCAAATTAATTTTTTCCAAGATGGTAGTTTGTATCCTCCTATTGCTACTTTTATACTGTGTATGTGTTTTAAATGGAGGGAGGGGGTAAAGAAAGAGATTCTAGTAGTCACTATTCTCGTTCAGAGAACAAACTGGGTGGCAGAACACTTGCCTAGCAAACATGGGACTCTGAGTTCAATTCCCAGCACCACAAAAAAAAAAGAAAGAAATTTGCAACATTTTATGACACCAGAGAAATCTAATAATTCACCTATTATCCTCAGGAAACTAGACTAGACTTACAGAAAGTTATGCCTGAATTCAATTCCCTTTATTATCCTGTCTTGTGAAAAGGTAATGTGTTCCTTGAAGCACCAAAATGGGAATTGAATCTTATTTAGTTACTTAGTTTTAGTACTGTTATATGCTACATATTTAATCCCAGAGAGTCTAAATTCCACTTTTAAGCTTGGAGAATCACGCTTTGCATAAGTCTTAGAGGGAGGCAAAGGCTACCTTCCACTGACATGCTTATACCAGATATTCACTTTCCTGGTCTCCCTGCAAGCTCTTACAGTGTAGCCTTATTCTTCCTCTCCCCCATGGACTCTGACTCAGTAAGTAACCATGCAAAGATGCCTTTAAAGAATCCTTTCTGTTAAGCTTGGCCGTAGTGACAATCTCTTAGTGCATAAAACCAACAGATAAATTCTCTGGTTCTGTTTCTGCCTGGGCAAAAATCTCTATCAGGGCCACTGAAATCCCCTTTGCTCTCAATTTATGCTTTTCTAACAATAACTGAATTACAAGTTTTTTCTCTAGATACTTTAACATAAAGAAGGGCAGAAACAAGTATAGGAACAATCTAACCATCAATGAATACACTGGGGTTATAATTTTTAAAATCACTCTCATGAGTGTGGTGCATGTGTCAGGTCCCCACAGCCTGATGTCCTCTGGGAAAAATAACAAATCAAGTGTCAGAACACCTAAAATAAGAACCAGATGCTAAACACATGGGATCCACTAAGGTAGTTACCTGTGATGTTTTCTGTGACTAATCATTTGACATATATGCATAAATTTCTAACAGAAACCACTCCATTACCTACAGTACTCTACGGAAGCCTGTGGGTGTCTTAAACTTTCAGTGGCATTGTGCTGCAACACCAGTGACTACATGCCCCCTCCCATACAAGAGAAATTCTACACCTTCATGGTCCAAAGAGAGAGAGAAATGAGGAGGTGTCTAAAAGAAGATAAAGTTGGTTTTCTAAGTTTAGAATATTTATCTTTTTCTCCAAAAGATTTTGAAAAGCCAAACTCTACCTAGGTAGATTTCTACTGTATTAGACATTATTCTATTTAAAACATGCTTAATTTACTTTAACAAGAGATCTCTTCCTTCTACTTGAATTACATAATTTCTCAATTAAGCCTCTATTTGCATGCTGCGCAGTTATATTTAAGAATAGAAATGAGACCACAGATGTTTATTTTTCCTATTAAAAAGCAAACGCAGGGCTGGGGCTGGGGCTCAGAGGTAGAGCCCTTACTTAGCATGTGTGAGACACTGGGTTCAATTCTCAGCACCACATATAAATTAAAAAAAATAAAGGTCCATTGACAACTAAAAAATTTTTTTTTATTTTTTTTATTGATACAGATTTCTTTTTTTTTCTCAAAAGTTGCATTTCAATACATGTTATCAAACATAACAAAAAAAAAACAAATTTTCAGAAGCTATACACACCATTCACTGAAAACATTTGTTGAGGCAAATAGAAAAAAAATTGTTACAATCATAATTTTTCTAACTTTGCACAAAATTATAAGCAGATTACATTCTTCATATTAAACACCTTTATATGCACTTTCAATGAACAGTATATATATATATATATATATATATATTTTTTTTTTTTTTTTTTTTTTTAAAGCAAACATGGGCTGAGATTGTAGCTCAGTGGTAGAGCGCTTGCCTTGCATGCATGAGGCACTGGGTTCAATCCTCAGCACCACATAAAAATAAATAAGTAAAGATATTTGTGTCCATCTACAACTAAAAAAATTTTTTTAAAAAGTAAACGTAAATGTACTTCTTCATACCTTCATGAAAATCAGTTTCTACTTACTACTCCTGATGTTTTACTTCAGGTACAAAATATACAGAGGCCAAAAAATGGACCAATTATGTTGCAAAGAAAAGGAAGAAATAACTTCTTTAAAAAAAGTAAAACTTGGGCTGGGGTTGTGGCTCAGTGGTAGAGCACTTGCCTGGAATGTGCGAGGCATTGGGTTCAATTCTCAGCACCACATATAAATAAATCAATTAAATAAAGGTCTATTGACAATTTTTTTAAAAAGTCCAAAAAAAAATAAAACTTATTTCCTTACCGACATTTTAATAATTTATCTGATCCCATTTGTAGTCTCAATTTTTAACTTATTTTTTAGAACCAGCATTCACATAATACATATTTATACTCACTGCACTTTCAAAAGTTACATAAAAATTCAACAAACCAAAACAGTTTTGATAGTGGCAGTGTTGTTTAAAATCAACTAAGAACACATTTCACAATTCTGTCTACCTCTAAAACAAACAGTTAATAATATAAATATCCTTTAGAATTCTTCTGAGGTATGACTAAACAAATATCCTTAATAATTCTCATCAATATATTACCAAGACATTTCAGAAATGTGAAAGCTGTCACAAAAATGAACTTTCTTCATCACTTCTCTCCAATATACCTCAGAAACTCATTTTTTAAATACTATTTATATTTGCACAGACCTAAAATTGTTTTGTTATAACCTACACAGAGATGAGAATTACTAAATATGAGATTACTAAATATTATTTCAATAAATCAATGGCATGGGGATTGACTGGGTGGTAGGGTGGCTGTAGAACTTGTTTGGATTCAGAGACAAATAAACTACTTATAAAAGGGATTTGTGAGACAATTTAGGGGAATGTGAAGATAGACTGAATAATTAGATATTATAAAATGTTATTTTGGAAGTGTGGCCTATAATATTACTTACTTTTTTAAAGGATACATATATAAATATTTAGAAGTGTCATAGATGTCAGAATTAAAAATATAGGAGAAAAAGAAGGAAATATGGCAAAATGCACATAATTTTTAAATGGAGGCAGAATCACAGTATCTTTTCTATTTTTTATGTTCAAAATTTTTTAGAGAGAGAAAGAGGAAAAGAAGGAATAAAAGGAATAAACAAACCAGAATTACCTTTTCCCAGTCAACTCAGCTTCACCCTTCTTATTGAAGAAGAACTTGGAATCATTATATCCCCATCCATTCCATTTCATAACTTCTTGCCTAATAAAAAGAAGATCTATAAATAAGAATTATGCTAAACATTTCAAAACTGAACGGTATATTACTGACCATTAATTTTCATAATCTTTTAAAAGAACTTATGTCCACTAGTATTGTTTTAGTTTAAAAAGATCACATATTAAAATGTCTACATATTAATAGTTCTATCTATAGAGTCATTCTAATGAGCAGCACATGCTTTCCAGAGGGCTACTCTCAATGAATTCAATGCAATCAAAAGGAAAGGAAATAGATGTGCTCAGAGTATGTTTCATTTTGTATATGTTACTGAGTTTAAGTTACAGGATATCCCAAAAATATTCAGCAATTAAAACTAATTGCTTGAACAGGAAACAAAGTTTCACTTATATTAGAAAAAAATCACAATTGCTAATCTTCTACTATAATGAAAAAGACCAACTTACAAGATAGGTTCATTAGTAATAGATACTTTTAATAACACAAATTACAAAATCTCAGTACTGGACTCAAACTTTCTAAATCTTTCAACTTCTAAGTAACTAGCACTCCCTACCTTGACCTATACATCCTAATAATTAATGACTATTCCAGTTTTCAGTATTCCAAAACATGCTATTTTTAATTTCTAATATACCAATATTTCAGTTTTTAAAAATCATTTTCATTAAAATCAATGATACAATGTTCAATATTACACAGTACATAGGAATAGATAGATCTGAGATTGTGCAGAACACAATAGGCAACATACTGAAGTATGGTGTCAGTTTTTATTACGTGTTTTAGCATGGTGCCTTAGTGTCATCTTGGCTACCAAAAAATTGTTGGTAAATCTCATTATAAATTTAAGAATGCAATTTATGATGAAAATAATTTTAAGAAAACCGTTCTTTATCCAGAAAGCAACTTGCTGCAATAAAATCTCAAAACAATCAGACACAGTGGCACAGTCAGACATCCCTAGCTACAGACTCTGTCTCTTTAAAAAACAGTAATTCAAAATAAAGATGTACTCATTAGAAAATGTTCTTCTAATTTTCCATAATTCTCAGGAGAGGGGAAAATAACAACTGACAAGCAAATTTTTTATTACAATCATAACTCTTGCTCTAGTTCAAAAGTTGCAAACCAGTGGAACATGAACATAATACAACTGAACCAGACACAGGTAATTCAATATATACTGAAATCTCTATATGCATAAAATGTCTCTATACATAAAACTGAGACAAACTAGAATGCTCTCTTTAAAATTACAGTTATCAATAAAAATACAGTTCCTATACAAAACAAATTATTCAAAATACCTCAAGAGTATCGATCCAGAGGCTAGATTCATAATGAGTGAGTTGAAAACTAACGCCCAAGCCGGGTGCAGTGGTTCACGCCTGTAATCCCAGCACTTTGGGAGGCTGAGACAGGAGAATCGTGAGTTCAAAGCCAGCCTCAACAATGGCGAGGCACTAAGCAACTCAGTGAGACCCTATCTCTACATAAAACACAAAATAGGGATGGGGATGTGGCTCAGTGGTCGAGTGCCCCTGAGTTCAATCCCTGGTACCAAAAAAAAAGGGCTGGGGATGTACCTCAGTGTCTCTGGGTTCAATCCCCAGTACAAAAAAATAAATAAATAAATAAACTAACACCCAATATTTTCTTCTAATGCCACAACATTCCTACTTCACTATAAAGTGAAGTTTTGGAAAAGAGCTTAGGGGAATTCCCTACAGAAAAACCTCATGATTAATGTCATCACTGACACACTCATTTTCTTAAGATTATACTCTCTAAAAACAAGTTATCTTTCATGTTTTTTTCCATGATTAAATTTCTTTCATGTTTATGAAGTCCCATTTACAAAATATTTTAATTATATTTCCATAATAATTTGTTAGAACAATATGTACATCAATAAATTACTCTTTAATATTTTTTAATATGTACACAGATTTTTATATGAGTGCATTTTATTAATTAGTGAATTTAAACATTTATCATGAATTCTGTATTCTACAAAATATCATGAATTCTGTGTTCTACAAAACAGTTTGGCATTACACAAAATACATGCAAAATTATCAAAGTAGTCATTTTCCTTGGTATTACAACTCCCAGGTACTAGGAAAACATTTTAGTACAGATGTTGAACTTGGCATGTTTACATAGTTTAAAAATGAGGATCATTTTCCTAAAAATTATCCCTAGAACTCAAAAATCTTACTCCCAGATGACCCCAAAGTAAAAAGTTAAACATAGTCACATGGGATTACTCTTAGCACTTCCTGAGGAAATGAATCAAGGTAAGCAGGAAAGATCTGATGCCTGTATCCTCCAAAATAAAGAGACTGGCATACTGAAAAAGATTTGGTCTTAAATTTCAAATTGTGTAATACCCTGAAGAATTTCCAGGTTTTCAAAGGTGGGCTAATGTATCTTCTCCTCTTTCCTCCCAATCAGAAAATTCTTACTCATTGCTACAGTTTAGATCTGGAATGTCCACCCCAAAGCCCATGTGTTACATGCTTGGTTCTTAGGCATTGTGCCATTGGGAGGTGGTGGTGCCTTTAGGGATGGAACCTAGTAGGAGCTATTAGGTCACTGGAGATATGCTCTTGAAGGGGACTGTGGGATCCTGATCTCTACATTTCTCTCTCTCTTTTTTTCCACATCCTACCTTTACTCCCCACCAGGATATGCTGTCTTGCCCCAGGCCCAAATCAATAGGACCAAATGGTCATGAACTAAAACCTTCAAAATTGTGAGCCAAAATAAACCTTTTCTCTTATCAAGAGATGTACCTCGGGAGCAGAGGAGGCGGAGCAGACTGACCTCAGGCCCATGCACAGAGAAGGTGATCAACCACACTGCAGCCCCCCATCTACCAATTGGTGGCTGTCCCTGCCTACATCCATCTAGAGTCAACAGCCAGGACCAGAAGATCACCCCGAGGTCCCTGCAGGCCCAGTTACACCAGAGGTGAGACATTGGTAACTTGCAGGGACACTATAACATTATAGAGTAGAAGCTGTAATACCTCAGATCAGCATTGCTAGAGAGGAAGATACATGAACAACATGAAAAAGCAAGGGAAGAAAATGCCCCAAACAAACGAAGATGCTACAATAATAGAATCCATTGACAGCACAGTAGATAAAATGTCAGAGGAGTTCAGAACATACATAATTAAAATGATCTGTGAAGCACAAAATAATATAAGAGAGCAAATACAGGCAACAATTGATCACTCCAACACAGAGATTATAAAGCAAATACAGGCAACCATTGATCACTCCAACAAGGAGATAAGAGAACAATTTCAGGAAGCAAAAGGTTACTTCAAGAAAGAGATAGCGACTTTGAAAATGAACCAAGGAGAAATCCTTGAAATGAAGGAAACAATAAACCAAATAAAAAATTCAATAGAAAGCATCACCAACAGACCAGAGAACTTGGAAGACAGAACCTCAGATAATGAAGACAAAATATATAATCTTGAAAACAAAGTTGACCACACAATAAAGATGGTAAGAAACCATGAGTAGAACTTCAGGAATTATGGGATAACATGAAAAGACCAAATCTAGGAATTATTGGGATAGAGGAAGGCACAGAGGTACAAACCAAAGGAATGTACAATCTCTTCAATGAAATAATATCATAAAATTTCCCAAACATGAAGAATGAATTGGAAAATCAAATACAAGAGGCTTACAGGACACCAAATGTACAAAACTACAACAGATCCACACCAAGGCACATTATAATGAAAATGCCTACCACACACAAAAAGAATAGAATTTAAAACCTGCAAGAGAGAAGGCGCAGATTACATACAGGGGGAAACCAATTCGGATTTCAGCAGATTTCTCAACCCAGACCCTCAAAGCCAGGAGATCCTGGAACAACATATACCAAGCTCTGAAAGAAAATGGGTGCCAGCCAAGAATCTTATATCCAGCAAAATTAAGCTTCAGATTTGATGATGAAATAAAAACCTTCCATGATAAACAAAAGTTAAAAGAATTTACAGCAAGAAAACCTGCACTAGACAGCGTTCTTGGCAAAATATTCCATGAAGAGGAAATGAAAATCAACAATGAAAATCGGCAAAGGGAGAAACTACACTAAAGGAAAAGCCAATCAAAGGAGAAACCAAGTCAAGTTAAAAACCAAAAATAAACTAAAATAAACGGGAATATAAGCCATATTTCAATAATAACTCTGAACATTAATGGCCTAAACTCATCAATTAAAAGACTTAGACTGGTAGATTGAATTTTAAAAAGACTCAAATTGTGGAATTCACACAGATGTTGGCTCAGGGCTATGCTTACAATGGAGAAAAGGACTGTGTTAGAAACATTAGCTGAAGGTAAAAATTGATTATTGTGCTATCTAATGAATTTCTTATCCTTATCCTTCTATAGCTATATAAGTAAAGCAATTATTTTTTCTTTCTTCTTTCAAAATTTTTTGTTTTTTTGTTTTCTGTCATGTGGTTATGAGATGACTAGGTATTACTTTATCTATTCACCTACTTATATTTGGTACTTATCCTACTTGATATTCTCTCAAAATCTGTGTTTTTTATCTCATCTTAGTTTTTGAAAATTTTTCAGATAGTTTTACTTCAAATATTTTTTCTGCTCTGTTTTCCTTTCTTCCTTTTGTATTCTAATTATGTGTGCTTTATTCTTTGATATTGTCCCACAGTTCTTGTGTTGCTTTTATTTCCTTTGTATTTTTGTTTGGAAAATTTTTAATTAACTTATCAAGATCATGGTTTCTTTCTTTGGCCATAATTTAATTGATGGCATCAGACGGCATTCTTCCTTTCTATTTCAGCATGTTTGATTCCTAGAATCTTGTTTTGATTCTTAAAGTTTCCACTTTCCCTAACATAGTTTGTAAGTTTTTGCATGCTGTATACTTTTTTTCCATTAGAGCATTTAATGTATTAATCATAATTAGTTTTTTTTTTTAATCTTGGCAATTCAAACATGTATGATACGTTTGAGTCTGACTTTTATCTTCAGACTACATTTTAGCATGCCTTCTGGCCTGCCTTGTAACTTTCTGTTGAAAGCCAGACACATTTTATTGAATAATAAAAAAATGAGGTAAATAGGCCACTGATAGGAGTATTTATTTTATCTGGTGAGGACTTGTCTGGTGTTTAATGCTTGCTTGCAACTAGAGGTACCAGAGGCTTTAAGTCTTCATCCTGTACTTTTTTTTTAATCTCACTGCTTGAGTTTCCTTAAACACTACTTCAGGGAGAAAGAATCTGTGTATTACAGCTGTAATTGATTGTTATTATACCAGATCCTTGCTGTTGTGCAGGTCAGATATGGGACAAAGGAGTTTTTTCTAATCCCATCCAATCTTTAAGTGGGTCTATGTCTGAGGACTATGACTTTCACAAGTGTTTCAGTAACGTGTACCACCCCCACTGGCACCCTTATTCCCATCTCTGAATGCAGTATTCCCAATATTCTTCCTTGAAACTTTGTCCTTACTTGACTTTGTTTTAAATTCACAACCTATCAGAGACATGAGGTCTTTTTGCAATCTTCAGTGGGGGAAACTGGTAGGGTATCTGGAAGGAACACTGTGGAACTACAAGGGTTTCCTTAAGTCTACAGGACCCCGTTTCCTTAATCTCAAATTAGCCCATATTCTGTCTCCAGCCATTCTTCAAGATTATATATACCAGGTGACAGCTCTAACAGTACATTGTTGAGTTCAAGAAATGTAATTTAATTTTCAGACATTTTTGTTACTATAAGGATAAGATTAATGACTTTTGATTATTTAACATATCAGAGATGAAACATGAAGTCAGTTTCTTAATTTTAAAAAAGTTTAAAAACTTGTTTAATTTTATTCATTCTTTCCATTTCTATACCCTTTTTCCTTCTCTATTTTCTTTCCATTTTATCATCCATTTTATTTGGGAAATGCTTTTGCTGAATACAGAAAATCAATGTGATTAATTCTATTGATGTTTTTAATCTTATTCCTACATCTTCTGTAGACTGTTTTATTTATATAATTTATATAATTTTCATATATTGAAGTTTTATATATTGAATGTTTATAGTTTATCAGGTTTACATTGTATTATTTCTATTCATTCTTTCTTAATATTCATAGATTCTATTGGATAAATTTTTTTAAAAAAGATATACCTTAGGTATTTGTTTTTTGTTTTTTTTTTTAAAGATTTTTTTTTTTATTTGTAGATGAACACAATGTCTTTATTTTATTGGTTTGTATGTGGTGCTGAGGATCGAACCCAGGGCCTCACGCATGCAAGGCAAGCGCTCTACCACTGAGCTACAATCCCAGCCCCAGGTATTTGTTATAGTAACAGAAAGCTAACACATTTATGATGAGGGGCTTTACAATATCTACACCAACATTAGAAATCTTTCCCAGAAGCTGAAATGCAAGCATTTGGAATATATTTGTGCCAATACAGTGTAATGTTATATAAATAATATATAATTAAAATACAATTTACCCTAAAACTAATTTTCTGATATCTTCAGGTACCCCATTTATTAGATAAGGGTGGGTTAAATTTCCTAGGATTCTGATTTTCAACCTTTATGTTGATGTATCCTCTTCAAATTACTAATCCATATTAAGATAATTAAACACAACTATGTCACTACATTAAATTTTAAAATAACTTCCTATGTGGCAAGAATATAGTGAGTACGCTGAAAGGCATTACCGCATTTAAAAAATTAGGGTAAGCTTTACATATCACAGAATTCAAAAGCTAAAAAGACTCTTAGAAACCACCCAGTTTTTAAATAAATAAACTGCCCCCTAATATCACAGAGCTAAGATAGCTGTATCTAAAGTCAGACTCCCAGTCTCATGAGAGCTAATATTTGAAACCCATTAAATCTCATGCTCAGGTAAATCAAATAATTTCAAGGAACCCTTTTTTCACCACATAGATATTTTCTTTTTTCTTTTTTTTTGATACTGGAGATTGAACTCAGGGGCACTCAAACCACTGAGTCACATCCCCAGCCCTACTTTGTGTTTTATGTAGAGAAAGGGTCTCACTGAGTTGCTTAGCGCCTCACCGTTGCTGAGGCTGGCTTTGAACTAGTGATTCTCCTATCTCAGCATCCCTAAATACTGAGATTACAGGCTTGCGCCACTGCGCCTGGCTCACATAGGTATTTTCAAAGCACTATTATATATTATTATTGTGGTCACTTTTCTGCACTTGACCTGAAGGAAAACATTTAAAAATAAAGGGGGGCTGGGGCTATGGCTCAGCGGTTGAGTGCTTGCCTCGCATACTTGAGGCACTGGGTTCGATCCTCAGCACCACATAAAATAAATAAAGATATTGTGTTCATCTACAACTAAACAAAATATTTAAAAAAAATAAAATAAAATAAAAAAAAATAAAGGAATATAGTTGTATCACTAAGCCAGATGCTCTATACCTCCGTATAGTAAAATGAATTCTGCCATTCAGAATAATAATTCCAGAGCACTGCAAGCAAGCACTGAAGCACTAAAATGAAGAATGATAAGAGAATCCCCCAATTTTCTGTAAGATAAAAATAGAGCAGTGCAATTCTCAACTAACCCCAGAGGTCAATTAACAGCAAGATTGCTCAGGCATTCCAATCCTTAGAGCTAACCACACCAAATTTAATAGCTTAAAAATGCAAGACTCTCCCTACCACAAAAAAAAAGGTTTGATTTTACTTCATTAAAAAAAAATGTTTTACACATTTACACATTGATTACAGTACCACATGGTGCAAATGCATGGTTTCAGTGTAACCAAACAAAATTTACTTATAAAATAGCATCACATATACACAAGGTGGCAGTATTCTCCCACCATATACATGGTGTGCATATTCAGCCTTCTGTATTTCCCAGTTCTTTTATATTAAGTGAAATATTTGATTTACCTTTGTTATTACTAAAATCATAAAGAGTTCCTTTCTTAAGTCTTAAAATGGGAGATTAAGTTTAAGTCTTGGTTTACATATAGATTAATCAGATTAATACTCCTCTATAAGTAATAAATTGCAAGCAACTGGATATAAACAATCGTTTCTACCAATGCTATTTTTTTATAATATTTTTTCACTTCAAAATAAGGAAATGGAAAGAAAATGATTTATCATACTTTCATTTTGAGTTAAGAGTAATAAAAAGTTTACCTAACAACTCTTTAAAATTTCCCTGATAAAATTCCAACAATCGAAATTCTGATAAAAGATAATATGCTACTCAGTTTAGATGAAAACTAAACTTTTGCCTAAACTTTCCAGTTTAAAAAAAAATGAGAAAAATATCATATTCTCAGAATTTCTGAAAAGTGGAAACAGAAGTATGAAACTTAAGTGCTAAATTTCTAACTGAACAACCTCTTTATCAGTTAAATTCAAATCAGTCCCATATGCCAAAGTCTGAAAGTGAAGTAAAAAAATAAAAGTGATGAGAAAGATACCAAGACATGATCAATAAAACAGATACACTCTTCAAAAGATACGCTAACAAAAAGGAAAATTCTATAAATGAAATACTATTCCTACTGGCTTCTTTATTTAAAAAAGAAAAAAACTGAGCTAAAGTCCCATTAGAAGTATTAAAGTCCAGTGGGTTGGGGGAACCTTTGCAATATTTTTTATTCTATGGTTTAATTTATGCTTTAAAATAAATTTAAAATCATATTTATATCTACCCTACACATCCTCCAAAATTATTTCTAAAAACTCAATAAGAAATCTTTAAAACTATGTACAGTATTACTGACTCAGTATTTTCATATAGGTAAATTAATCTAACTAATTTAGTTATTCTTGTCTTACAAAATTATTCCTGAAAATTTTAAAACTATTTACAATATGTACTGCCTTGATCCTTTTCAAATAGGTAAATTAATCTCAATAGTTTACAGTAATTTATGTATTATTTTTAAAAGAACCCTTTACCAAAAAAAATTCTTTTTTATTAACAGTGGAACATCTCATGGTTCCAAGATTGCTACATTTGACTTAGAAAATACACTAATGCTACTAGGCTTTGATATGCAATACCATCAAATATCTGAATCATACAATTTTTATTCTTGCCTAATATAAAAAATACCAAGCTACCTTCATCTGATTATACTTTTATTTTCTACAGAAACAGGGCAAGTGAAATGGCCACAAGGCACAACAATTTTATTTTTCATCATGAATTAAATCTATTAGTTTGCTAATTAACTTTTATCAGTGGTGAGAAAAGTTAACACAAGTCAGACTGCTCAAATATGACTCTAATATCAGGTTTTTAGATGAGTCTGACATATTCCTGCACTCTGGGATAGGGAGCCCTCTTACAAAACCTGCATATTATCATGCCACACTTTGAAAGGTAACACCTTCAAACTTCCCTCATTATCCCCATTTTTAAGTTTTTGTGGTTGTTCATTTGTTTTTGTTTTGCAGTACTGAGGATCAAACTCAGGGCTTTGCATATACTAGGCGAGTGCTCTACCACTGAGCCACATCCCCAGCACCCCCACTGGAAAATTTTCAGCTCTTGTTGCCATAATAAAAACTTAGTCCTTTGATGTACTGAGTTATTAATCAACTTTCTGATTTTTTCCAGTGTGCTCGTATAAAGTGACTTAAATATGAGACTTAAGAATACAGAAAGCTGTTACCTAGAATAGGAAAAAGAAGAACCTACATGTACTACTGGTAAGCCACTTCACACAGCAATCACATACTAAGCTTTCACAGGTAAGGTCAAGGCTGTGGCCCAGCAGCACAACTCCTCGATATATACTATAGATATATACTATAGATATAGATACTATATTTTCTTCTCTTTTTTTGCTACCGGAGATTAAACTCAGGGGTACTCGACCACTGAGCCACATCCCCAGCCCTATTTTGTGTTTTATGTAGAGACAGAGTCTCACTGAGTTGCTTAGCGTTGCTTAGTGCCCCGCCATTGCTGAGGCTGGCTTTGAACTTGCAATTCTCCTGTCTCAGCCTCCCAAAGTGCTGAGATTACAGGTGTGCGCCACCACAACCAGCTCATAAAACAGTTTCTTATAAGGGACTATGTCTGACACACTCCCTGGAACACTGTAAGAGTAGTTGGAGGCATCGCTAGAGGAAGAGATATGTAAAGTAGAAAATGCATTCAGCAAAATATACACCAATCAAAAGCAATGAAGTAAATATACACATACAGAAATAAAGATATTTTTAAAACAGTGGTGAACACAAAGGAGAAACAAGATCCACAGCATAATAGTATTTAAGCAAATCTAAAATATACACACTAAATAACACTGTAGGAATCAGAGACAGGAAAATAGAAATAAGTACTTTACACAGACCATAAACTCAAAAATATAACTGCTCCCGGAACCTGAGGCAAACATGCTGCTCAATCCTTAAATCTTTTTTTTTAACTTTTATTATTATTATTATTATTATTATTATTATTATTATTATTATTACTATTACTACTATTTGGTACCAGGGATTGAACTCAGGGGTACTCAGCCACTAAGCCACATCCCCAGCCCTATTTTGTGTTTTATGTAGAGACAGGGTCTCACTGAGTTGCTTTAGCACCTCGCCATTGCTGAGGCTGGCTTTGAACTCGCGATTCTCCTGTCTCAGCCTCCCAAAGTGCTGGGATTACAAGTGTAAGCCACTGCGCCCAGCTTCAATCCTTGAATCTTGAAGGAGTCTCTCTGTTGCAAGGAAAAAAATTTTTCCTTTCATCTACAAGCAAGAATTCCATGAGGGTTTATTATAAAACCCATCACTGGCCTTCTTATCAATCATTCTTTTTTTCTTCTTCTTTTTTTGGTACTGAGGATTGAACTCAGGGCACTGGGCCACTGAGCCACATCCCCAGCTCTGTTTTGTATTTTATTTAGAGACAGGGTCTCATTGAGTTGCTTAGGGCCTTGCCATTGCTGAGGTTGGCTTTGAACTTACAATCCTCGTGCCTCAGCCTCCTGAGCCCCTGGATTACAGGTGTGCACCAGCACACCCAGCTTCAATCTTATTTTTTAATGATACAATTCCATTATGATTGAGTCAGATTCAAACATTCAATAAATCAAATATATATTTTATTCCCCATAGTTAACTGTTTATAGTTCAAGAAACTGGCACTCTAAAGAAACTTTAAAATTTGAAGAGCCAAAAATTGTGCCTCAAAGGTCCAACTCCTATTATATCTGCTAAAAATAAACGAATGAAAGAAAAATGATTGTACAGGTTTGGGAATAGGGCAGGGGCATCTTGTAGACAGAGGAACATGGAAAGAGGCTCAAAGTAGGAAAGACTGGAGCAAGTAAAACAAGGTCAGCCTTGCACACTGGCAGAATAATCTGATAGTCACCACTCATTTCTTCAAGACTCTTGGGGTGCCTTCCCTTACCCTTAAAGTTCTCTTACATATTACCCCAAATTCTACAAATTAGAAATTTATTATGTTTTAAATAATGTCCTTGGAAATGAAAATACTATCAATCATGTAAACTATAGTAATACACGTGACAATCATCTTGGGCCACAGTAGGTGTGCATGTTCACACAAGCTTGGCACCTGCCATTCTGAAGGCCTGGAAAGGTACATCTATCTTCTTCTCTACCTTCATGTGTTGCTCTGCATAACAAGGAACTCAACAAAACCCAAATCAGTATCAGGGAGCTTTCTCGGCAAAAGAAAAGGCACAAGCAGGTATATCTTCCTTGACCACTGGTGTTTCCTGGACTATACTTTAAAATTGCATGATCTTGTTCCCCTCACTATCCATTAATCTAATCAATATGGTGATTTGGACAATAATACCAGATTTTCTCTAGCACCAATTGGAAATGACAGTTCATTTTCATTGCTCCCTCCCTGCTTATTAGTAATTGGAAAAGGAATTGGATCACAAGTTTATTAAACTGACTACTCTGTTAAGTGGCCAAAGACCATTTCTGGTCCAGCTTTGCAATTCTGCAGAAACTATTAAAATGAACACTATAAAACTGAACACAAAGAAAATATGAATGTCATTTTACTATAAAAACTAAACCTGAGGGCTGGGATTGTAGCTCAGTGGTAGAGCGCTTGCCTCGCATGCGTGAGGCACTGGGTTCGATCCTCAGCACCACATAAAAATAAATAAATAAAGATATTATGTCCATTTACAACTAGAAAAAAAAACTTTAAAAAAAAAACAACTAAACCTGAGTTCTTTCTTAGCTGTACTTCAGGGTTACACCACCAATACCAGTAAGTCCCTAACAAACTCAAGACAATGAAATCCATACCTTCTTGATGTATACAATATTCTTAATGCAGAACGTGTGCTTTTTAAATAACAACAACATGGGGCTGGGATTGTGGCTCAGCGGTAGAGCGCTTGCCTCGCGTGCGTGAGGCCCTGGGTTCGATCCTCAGCACCACATACAAAGCAATAAAATAAAGACATTGTGTCCATCTACAACTAAGAAAAATAAATAAGTAACAACAACAATAATAATAAGCAGCAATAGCCCCTCCCAATTTTAAATAACAAGTATTTGGGATCGTTACCTTTACTTCTAGCAAACCTCTGGGGGAGAAATTAAGCTCACTAATGTTCAAATCAGGACCCAAAGGATGGGGATGTAGCTCCGTGGTTCAACATTTGCCTAACACATCCAACGCCCTGGGTTCAATCCCAAGTACTGAAAAGAAAAACAAAAAAGGAGAGGAGGAGGAGGAGGGGGCGGTGGGAGAAGAGGAAAAAGAATGAATCAGGACCCAATTACAACAAAAGTTCCAATTTTTTGGTAGTACAAAGTTACTTTGGATACTCATTTTAAAAGCAGAGTCCTGGATGCCACTCTAGACCTAGCCTATGATTGGAATCTCTGGCAGTGAGGGTCTCAGAATGCACATTTTTAAAAAAGCACCCATGGCCAGGTGTGGTGATGCACACCTGTAATCCCAGCCACTAGGAAGGCTGAGGCAGAAAGATCACAAGTTCAAAACCAGCCTCCACAACTTAGCAAGGCCCTAAGTAACTCAGTGAGAACCTGTCTCTAAACAAAATACATGAAAGGGCTGGGGATGCGGCTCAGTGGTTAAGTGCCCCTGGATTCCAGGAGACTGGAATTGAGAAAAAGAAAACAAAAAGGAGAAACTTTAAACTCACTGCACCATAGGAAAGGATGGACCTGGGTGGAACTCAGCAATAAGACAACGGGCAACAAGAGGGCAAAGTGGAGGAGAAGGATTTCATATTCTACCATTTGGACAGGTGAGGATCATAAAAATCTGATCTGCTCAGAGAAATGTGCAGATACTAGCAAGAAGTGATTCTAGCAAGAAGCCTGATGGCTTTCTGGTTCTGAGCTCTAGTTCCATACTGAAGCTAAGCTCCATTCTTGCCCTTGACTTCCTTGGTGCCCATGTCCTCATAATAAACCTCCTTGTGTCTGGCAGTGTAACTTGGTGCTAGTGCTCTGTGCTTAGGATGCTTAAGACCCTGAATTCAATCCCCAGCACAGTAATAATTATAATGATAATAATAATAGTCAAGCAGAGGCAAAAAAGCACAAGGATTTTCCCACTTAGTAGGTAGCCCAAATTGGCTGAAGCATAAATATGCAAGAAAGGCATGGGAAACATAAGAACAATAGGATGGAAAACATATTTTCCATGTTCCGTGGTCCTATAAAAGCAAAAATCAGTGTTTGCTTTACAACTTCACTGACTGTCCAGTGCAGATGAAATTCCAATTCTTTATTAACATAGCACCAATCCATATTTTCACCTTCCTTAACAGGTATTTCTAGCCATGTTAAAAGTTAACACAATTCCTTGTACACACCATGCCCTTTTATGTCTGTCTTTGCACTTGCTATATATTCCCTGTCTGAAATGCCCTTCTCTTCCTAAAGAACCCCTAAATTTATCCATGAAAAACCAGTCCAAAAATCACTTCTAGAAAGCTTTTTCTATCTTCCTCAGGAATTTATGACTCTATCCAAATATACTGATAACAGCATTTACTACAGCATATCTTCTATATATCTGTCTATATATCTCCCCGAGAGTGCCAATCATTTTTGCAATGTTAAAACATACCACAGCACCAGCAAGCAGTGAGTACTACACTTTCCCTGAACAAAGACTGATCTGGTAATAGAATGGAAAACTATTTAAAAGAAAGAAAAATAGAGGGAGACCAGGCTATATGTGAGACAGTTAAGATTTCATCTACATTGATGACAGTGGAAAAAGTTAAAAGTTGCTTTAGAATCACAGCTAACAGAATCTATCCAATTTGTCAATGGAATGAGTAAGGGATAGGGAATGGAGCTCACCAAGATGCTATGATGGACATGTTGGGCCTGAATGTCTACATAATGGTGGAAGCAAATAGAAATAGTGGAATATTGGAGCCAGGTGCAATGGTGCATGCCTGTAATCCCAGCACTTTGGGAGGCTGATACAGGAGAAGTGTGAGTTCAAAGCCAACTTGGCAATGGCAAGGTGCTAAGCAAATCAGTGAGATGCTGTGTCGACATAAAACACAAAATAGGGCTGGGGATGTGGTTCAGTGGTCAAGTACCCCTGAGTTCAACCCCTAGTACCAAAATAAATAAATAAATAATGGGATATTGGGATTGAAGACCAAAATAAGACCTTATACATGCACACTGAGTTGAAGATACTAGCAAGACACTCAGATAGAAATGCTCAAAAATTAAAAATGTTAAAATGAGAGCTGAAGGAGCAATATTAACTTAAAAGTTCCTCCAATAGTAGTGAAAATCAATACAGTCCAAGTAGATGAGATTAATAAGGAAGAAAATGTAGAAAAATTAATCTTAGGGATTTGTAAATTTAGGAAGCAGAGGGAAGTCAACAAGTATTTGGCCAAACAGATAAGGATAGGGAAAAAAGTTAGGATAATGATAATATGGTAGCTAAGGAAAAAAATAAGAGTATCTACCAGGTATTTAGAACTGGTCAAGAGGAAGACTAAGGTTTTATAAATAGGTTATTGATGGCTTTTAAGATAATATTTTATAATATAATTTCAAATCGTGGAATTCAAACTTTTAATCCTTTGGAAGATGTTAATATTAGTTTGAGCTAGGTTAAAGTAGGAAAGGGGAAATAACAATGATAATAATAACAATATATAATATTTTATATGTTATAATATATAATTATATTTAATATATAATGTTATATGATAATATTTTAAAAAGTGATACAAGTAGAAAATTTCAAAAAGTTATTTGAGCATGCCTTTTAAGCAGTAGAAAAAGTCAACAGAGTAGAAAACTGATGGCTCAGAAAAATAAATAAATAGGGTAACTCAAGATTCTAGAAAAAGAATCATCAAAAATAATGAGCAGATAATCTGGGTCTACCATCCTTCAATAAATGATAGCTGGAGTTTATTCAGCTCATTTGGGGGCTCACGTAGCTTTGTTCTGTGACCACCATCTCTATCTTCCAGGCAATAGCTGATTAGGGCAAGGTAGACCCATGACCCTGGTATTGAAAATGAGGGAGTTCAATTATTCTCTGGTATTAGCTGAATACCCCAGAAGGATAAGTGCACACACTGTTCCTCTGCCCAGAACACTTGTTTGCCAACGTATCATATGGCTAAACTCCTTCATCTTCAAATATTTGCTCTAATGGCATGTTCTCAGTGACATCCTACTTAAAGTTTGAACCCTACCTCCTTATTCTCTTGACCTTTTCTTTTTTCTATAGGACTCATCACCTTTTAACACACTTAATAATTTACTTGTTAGAATGTAAGCTTTAGTAGGACAGAAAACACAAGTGAACAATAAATACTTGTTTAAAGCACAAAATGGATGGGAAGCACTTTAAAGGAAAAAGGAACAGGGCTCTGTGATATCAGAATAGTATCAAGGATAAAGCTCTAGATTTGAAATAAAAGATATAGATTCAAATATGAGCTGTATCACTCACTAGAAAATGACTATTTGCTGGCAAATACCTACGAATTTCACCTGATTTGTCAAATGGGTGGTTGTGAGGATCAAATAACATAAACATGTCTAAGAGAAACAGGATGACTACAGAATTCAAAAAGGTTTAATTTTAAAAGGAAAGAATGAAAATAGTTTAAGATTTGGGACTGAAGGGTGTGACTGGAACTAGTGTTAGCACTAAGAGAGGTAAGAAAACCCAGAACAAAAAACTTGATTTGGAAAAGAGATAATGATTTAGGTTTCAATCTACAGCTATACTGTCCAATACATATCAGTAGTCATGTGTGCCTATTTAAATTTTAATTAATTAAAATTAAACAACATTTAAAATTCAGCTCCTCAATCACATTAGCCCTATTTCACACATGCTTAATGGACACATGTAGTTAGTGGTTATTATATTGAACAGTGCAGATTACAGAATACTTTCATGATCACAGAAGCTCTATTGGACTGTGCTGGTTTATAAAATTTAGGTTGACAGCAAAAGATCTGGTCAATAGAAGGGTATGACTAAAGTCATAAGAGAAGTCAAATGGGTGTTGTTATGTCTCTGAAGCTGTTTTTCCAGAAAAGTTCAAGCACTTTTAGGAAATGTACAACATCCAGCAAAGTAATCAATCTGAGAGCAAATTACAAACATCTGTGGATATAATGAATGAATTAGATACCGTATTACTTCATTTTAAAGGTCTTGGAATATGAGAACATTCACTCATTTGATAGTATGAAGTTTCTAACACAGCAGCTATAAATAGAACCTGGGAAGTAGCTGATATGAATCTGCTCAACATCCTGGCAAAAATCCCTGATTAGTATCTTCACACATACTGTCTACCAAATATTACATGCAATCATACAATAGTTTTCATAGCAAATGACAATATGATATCTACAACTCCAAATCTCACCCAGAAAGCAAAACTCTCATCAAAGGTAACTGTAATAACTGGAATGATAACACTCTTACTTAATAAGAATAGTTCAACTACTAAAAGAATTCAGTACACAAATGCTTAAAAGAATCAAGGGCAGGGGCTGGGGCTGTGGCTCAGTGGTAGAGCGCTTGCCTAGCATGCATGAGGCACTGGGTTCGATCCTCAGCACCACATATAAATAAATGAATAAAATAAAGGTCCATCAACATCTTTAAAAAAAATTTTAAAAAAAAAGAATCAAGGGCAGATGTGAATGTTCTCATTTTAAGACATCAGTACAAAAACTATCTTTTACATATTTATAAAACTTAGAGAGAACCCGGCCAGTGAGAATGACTCATAACTCAAAATTAAAATGTAAAGTCGAGGGGCTGGGGTTGTGGCTCAGTGGTAGAGCGCTTACCCAGCAAGCGTGAGGCACCGGGTCTGATTCTCAGCACCACATAAAAATAAATAATTAAAATAAAGGTATTGTGTCCATCTACAACTTAAAAAAAATAATTTTAAAAATGTAAAGTAATAGATTTAGACTTGTGATTTTAAGCTGATCTTCTAAGGTCATAATATTTGAATGCTAAGGATTTTTAAGGTCATTGCGTTTAAAAATTCAATCTAATATATTTATAAGAATGATTTAGTACCTGGGAGCATTTTATTAATTACCTCAGATAGCTGATATACTTAAGAGAACTGAATATATTAAATATTATTTTAATTATATTAGCCTCTTCCTTTCCTAGTTTTTCATATTTAAATAACTATTAAAATCAATAACAATGAATAAAATAGTATATATCTACCCAATGGAATATTATCAGCAATTAGGAGGAACAAATGAACTATACATAACACAGATAAATATCACAAAAATAATTCTAAGGGAAAGAATCCAAACCCAAAATAGTAGACACTATATGATTCTATTACATGATTCCATTTATATATTATTCAAATAGGCAAATTTAAACTATGGTGCTAGAAGTCAAAGTAGTGTTTATCAGTGTAGGAGGAGCCTTTGGAAGGAGCATGAAGTGGGTTTCTAGGGCACTAGTCATGCTGTTTCTTAATCTAAATACTGATAAAGCATATGTGTTCACACTGCAAAAATTAATTAAGCTGTAAGCTTGGGATATGTGCACTTTTGAAATAAATTGTATAACTGTTCAATAATTTTTTAAAAATTAAGTGTGTATATGTATATATGTGTATAAGTGCATGTGTACAAACATATATATGTTTATGTGTGTGTGTGCACGTAAACACAACTATTCAAATAAGGTTTTAAACCATGTACCATCCCCAAATTATCTCAGGACCATCAGAATATATGCATTACAGTACACTCTGGGAAAAACTAACCTATCAAATAAAGAGAAGGGGAAGAAGGGAAAGGTATGATCCAGGAATGCAATACTTCTGATGTACAGTTACAATACATAGTGGTCATCAAGGCAAAAGGAAACAGGCCTAAAAAGTCCGATTAGAACAAACTCTCCTGGTGGGGGTTGTGGCTCAGTGGTAGAGCACTTGCCTAGCATGTGTGAGGCAGAGGTTCAATTCTCAGCACCACATATAAATAAATAAAATCCATTGACAACTAAAAAAATATTTAAAAAAAATAGAACAGACTCTCCTGGAGAACTTTAACTGATCTACCAAAAAACTTACGTAATGTATTCAGTAGGCAATGGTGATAACACCCTCTAGTAAGACATCCAGAATACCGGTCAGCTACCATCAAGCTTCAGCCATTTTTCCTAATCTCTCTGAAAACATTCCAGCAATACTTCCATTCTCAGGCTCCAGTTTCCAATGCAAGAAGACTTCAGCAAGAGTAATGCTCCTGGCCCCTGCCCAGCCTTCACATACTCACACTTTCTCATGGGAGGAGTGATTTGGCTGGTCAGTGCATTATGAAAGAAGACACCAAACACTTGGGGTTAGCCCTCTCTTTGGTATCTACCCCTCCAAAGAGGTTATCCTCTAGTGTCTCTGAGACAGTATTAGGCTTGCTAGCTCTGCCCCTGAAGAGGTGGTTTTTTGTGATCCAGCATTGCCTGTGACAGACTAATTCAGAGTAAATATTAGGCACCCAAATCTAAGCAGTGTTCTCCAACCAGCTTTGTCAATAATAAAGCTGACATTTTTACCTCCACTGTCCATATCTTGTGAACTACCCCTCAAATGATTCTGAACTCAAGACGCTGGGACAGAGACAGGAGGAAATATTACCCCTAAAGCCCAACAAAGAGCGTGCTAATGGAGGGAGAACAATTACTAATTTATGACAATAGGGCAGACTCTTCTCAGGATCCTTTGTTTTAATTTAGGGTTGAAATTACCATACTAACTGATAAACAGAAGTTACCTGCTCCATAATAAGAAAATAAAATAAAAAAGAATAAACTTGCTTAAGCACTTGCTTTTAAAAAGTTCCATAAAGTGTCCCATCCAATGGCATTCCATTTCTTTGGAGCCTAAAACCAGATCACTTAATATATTTCCAGGTATTTTTTTTTTAATATTTTTTAGTTGTTGATTGACCTTTATTTATTCATTTACTTACATGTGGTGCTGAGGATCGAACCCAGTGCCTCCCACATGCGAGGCAAGCGCTCTACCCCTGAGCCACAATCCCAGCCCCTATTTCCAGGTATTTTTAAGTGCCAACGAGGTAGATGGCTCTCTAATAACTTCTTAATATAAAGACATCTGTTTGGAGAAGGTTTGGTTCATCACAAAATGCAATCCAGATTAGTATGATACCAAATAACCATAGAGAGTAAGTCTTCAAGATTTCTTCTTCATTCACAAAGACTGAAGTAGTCCTAAAGCCGAACAGTGAATCCTCCATGACCTCTTCTCTTTTCTCCTCTGATCTTGCCTCTTCACATTCTTCCTAACCTTGTTCCTATTTATTCCCAACACTGTCTTCTCCCACAAACCAAACATCAAAATTCACTCGTAAAAAGAAGAGATTGGTCTACCTTTTTAAACCATGTATTTTATTTTCTTAAATTATGAATTTCATTTTGACAGGATACTTTATATGACATGGTATTTGATTATGATCCATTTGATCGCAGAAGGTTTGAAACTTACCATAACAAGGAGACCAACTTGATTGTTCCCTGAGGAACAATGTCAAGTATTGCATAGAGCATACAGAAAGAAATAGGTTTGGGGGTAAGACACAAGGAGAAATGCTATCTCTCTTACTTCACAGTTGCATGACCCTAGACAAATTAACTCCTTTGAGCCTCTACTTCCTCACCTGTAATCTACATATAGTGTCACTTACTTTTCAGAGCTGATATGTGAATTAAATGAAATAATGTACATAAGCTTTAGAATGGTGCCTCTCATGTTAAGATTTAAATTAAAAATTAAAACTCTACACCATCACTAGAATTCCTAGCTAGGAACTCAGAGTACGCTATTTCATTCACTGTAACTACTAACATAAGTTAAAGGATGTTAAGTCATAAGTTGAGTCACTTATGCAAATAATCTTTGCTGCAGAAATGCATCACCTCTTACAGGCTTCAGAATGCCATTCTGGGAAACATTTGTAAAGGTTAACTCAGCTTTTTTCTTTCTGGAAAACATCTAGCTAAGCTGTGGTAGGTGTTAAATAATGTATTATTTTTAAAAGAACAGCACGGAAAATGTCATTACAAGAAAATAAATTAGTAGCATTTCTTAATCAAATTATTTTGGTATTAACCAAAAAAAATTATAACCTCTGCAAAAACTGCGATTAGAGCAGCTGTGACAAACCACAATGAGAACCACAATGAGGTGAGCCAAAGTTAAAACTGGGGAAGCTGCAAACAACGTGGAGGGATGGAAGTCAATAAGAGATTTTTTTTCTTTTCCTTCTCTTTTCTGTAACATTAAAATTACTTTTAAAAAAACTAAAAAAATCCAAAAACAAGACCTAAAAATGTCACATATGTAACTGACATTTATTATAATTTTTAAGAATCTAAAATTGCATTCAAAAACAAGGTCAAACAAAAACTATACATGGAATAACACACACTTTAAAAAAGAGGGTCTGAAATTAAACTGTCACCCTAAAAAATCTGCTCAGCAACCTCAAATAATGAGAATATATGTTCCTAGCTAATTAAAGTAACTGGAACCAACTCACAAGAGATACGACGTCAACAGGTTTTGGCTGACCAACTCTCTTAAATGCCCATGTTCCTCAGGAACTCTCATCTCTTTTCTATTTTTATTCAGTTGCCAAACTCCCATGGCATTAATTTACCCACATAATTTTAAAAGTATCAACAAATGCACTAACTTCCAAAACTCTCAAACTCATCCTTTCCTCCCCATTCTAACGTCATAATCTTGTTTTAATCCTTCATTATTTCTCACTTGTTGTTCTCCAAACACCTCCCCTAATTTATCTCCCTATGTCCATCTTGTCCATCTTTCCTCTTCACCAACCCATTCTTTCCCCCTTCTTTTTTCCTAGTACTGACACTTTACCACTGAGTTACGTCCCCAGTCCTTTTTATTTTTTATTTTGAGACAGGGTCTCACTAAGTTGCTGAAGCTGGCCTAAAATTTATGATCCTGCTGCCTCACCCTCCCAAATTCCTGGGATTACAGGCATGCACCATCAAGCCCATCTGTAACTCATTATTAACACTATGGCTGGAATGACTTCTCTCAAACCCAAACCCAATCTGATCTTGTCTGTGACCAGCTTCGTTCCTTCAAGTACCTGCCATTACCTAGCCCTTTCACTCTTTCATTTTTTCCTGCATTATTTTTATCACCCTATGACACACTATTTTACTTATCTGTTCACTGTCTCCACTTTGACTAAAATATAAATTCTGTAAAGGGCATAGTTTTGTTCACTATGACATGTCACTTGCATGAATGAATGGACTGATGTCCTATAGGCCAAAGACCTCCATGACTACCCCCTGCCCTCCTCTTTTCACTTTACTCCCACTGTGCCAACACTGAATCATCTAGTTACCTAAATATAATATTACTTTCATACTCCCTTACTTTGACATGTTTTTCCCTTTGCCTGGAATATAAACTCTCCTCCCCGCTGAACCTGCCAAACTATCACCAATATTTTAAAACCACCTCCAGAAAGCTTCCACTGACCTCATGGCTGTTCATGCCTTCAGTACTTGGAGCAGCCACACAAGGAATCAGTCACTTTCAACCATGGTGACTGATCCATTACCCCAGTAAAAACATAACTATTTTTTCTCTAAATGCTATAAACCAAGGCCACTGAATCCAACCATAAGGAAAACCTGCCCTCTCTGCTTGGTTCTTTTTGCTATACTGGAGATTGAACCCAGAGCTTTGTGCAGGCTATACTCTCAGACCCCTGCTTAGTTCTGGTAGTGTGAATCTGCACATAATGCACGATCACACACAGATGCATACAAGTAAGTATACGTAAATATATGTGAAGCCATTTACAAAAGGGAAAGTCTTAAACCCAATCACAGCTAGTATAACACCAGTGTAACCAAAGGATGAGATGTGATCCCTAATGTCTCCCTTTCTACTACTTGATAACCAAGTTCAGGAAAATGTCCCTTCTAATGTTTTTTCAAATAGGCGGCCTGCTCCCAATAGTATGCCTTGGTTCAGAATTCCAACATTTTTCTTTGGAATAAGAGACACCTATTGGTTTGTCTTTAGACACAGTAAAAACTGCAGCTACTATTTGTTGAGGGTTATGTAACAAGCATTACACTGAGCACTTGATCTTTTAACTAAATTTTTTTTCATTCTCACAGCAACATTGCACAGCAGAAATTATTATACTCATTTTTAAAAATGAGGAGACTGAAGCTCTGAGAGAGGCAAGACTTGCCCAAAGTCATACAGGTGAAATTGCCTAGTGGAAATTCAAACCCAGGTCTATGTTCCCAACCACTACATTGTTAAACTGCTCAACACTCTTTCACTTGGTTCCAGTGTAACCTTTCCAAAAGCTAAATCTGATCATGCTTTGCCCTATGCATAATTTTAAAAAGTTTCATCTCTCAAGCCTTTATCTCTTGTGATTCTCACCCCTTCTGCCACACTTTACTTCCAGTAGTTCCCTAATCTCTCTCTCACTTCTTTACCTGTGAAAATATTGTCTACCAAGAACACTTTTTCTCCTTTTTGGCAAGTGTGTCAGTCAGCTTTCCATGACTATGACAAAATACCTAAGAAAATTAACTTAGAAGAGCAAAGATTTATTTTAGCTCGTGGTTTCAGACTATGGTAAGCTGACTCCATTGCTTTTAGTCCATGGCAAGGCAGAAACATCCCAGGACATGTTGGAGGAAAGCTGTTCACCTCATGTCAGCCAGGAAGCAGAGAGCAAGAACAAGGAAGGGACTGGGACAAGATATACCCTTCCAGGACAAGCCCTCAGTGACACACCTCCTCCAACCAGGCTCCATCTCCCAGTTTCCACCATCTCCCAGTAGTCTCTTCAGTTATGAACTCATCAGCGTATGATTTTAATCCATGGATGAGATCAGAACCCTCACGATCTAATCACTTCCCAAAGCCTACCTCTGAACACTGCTCTGAACCAAGCCTTTAACACATGAGTTTTTGGGGGACACCAAACCATAACAGCAGGCTACCTTCAATACAAACATCAAGATTACTCAGACAACCGTTGTTCAGAAAAGCCTCTACCCTAACAAAAACAGCCAAAATTGGATTAAGAGACTATACACTACAGTTATCAACTAAATTTCTTATCACACTGCATTATAATTTTACCTACTAGGTTATTCGTTCCTTAACAGTAAATACAACATTTTAAAAATCTCTGTAATGCTAGCATGATTTGTATGTAGTGCTCATGCATGTTGAATTAATGAATTATTCATCAGAAGTGGTTTAATTTTAAAACTTGGCTCTGAAGCCAATTTGACGTGCTTCTGTATTCTAACTTGCCACACAGTATACCTGCAAAGCCTGCAACAGACTTCTTGAAGTGTTTTTAAATTTCTCATTCTGTAAAATGGGAGAAAACTACACCTACCTCATAGCTTGCGGAGTGCAAGAAATAATGGATTTAGCACTAACTCTGGCTCTTTGGAAACACATTAGCAACATCTTTTTCACTCTCAAAGTTTATCTATGTTGACAGCTGCAACTCAGAGAATGGTTTCTTCAAGCAGCTTTCATTGGACATTAACATTTCCCCCCAAAATCTGAAGTTGACATCTCTTACAAACATTCTCATGCACAGATCCTTGTCTTTTATATTCCAGTTACAGAGTTCAGTAACTATACCACCACACTCTACTACCTAGTGTTTGCAGTTTATTGCTTCTTACCACTCATGGGCTTCCTCCTTCAAAGTCAAAACCATGTCCCTAAAGGAAGTGGAAGCCTAGCCCACAGAAATCTGTGAACACCTTTTTCCAGAATATGTCCCTTCCCCACCATACGCCTGCACCCAGGATCATCTAGTACAAACCTGAGTCTCTTGGGAGGGACTGCAATAGAGCCCCTGCTACCCATTCCAAGATTTTAGCCCCCAAAGTATTTAAGACAGAAAGTGATTTCCTGGCATCAAAAACCCAAGAGAAAAGATCTCTTTAGGCCCTTCCAATAAAAGGTCCTCAATTCTGTTATCCTCATATAGTAACCAAAATCCCCCCCTCCCATCCCGCCCCCTTTCTGAGATTCCGGGGTCTGGTCTACTGTCTCTTGAAAGGTGAATCTGTACTTTCAGGGACCGCGATGCTCTCCGCCCACCCGTGTCGACTCCCTTCCCACATTCCCTGTGTTCTCGCACCGCACAGGCCCAGACTGGCTCCTCGTCGCCGGCTCTTTCCACAGACCGCTACTCACCGCTTCTTTGGGATTGTGCCCGACTCCCGTGCGACGGGTGTGGACGTGGGCGCTGCCGCGGCCGCCGACGCGGCTCTCCGCGCTTTGCACTCATTGGTACTCAGAACCTCCTGGGGCCGGCCCAGCAGATGGGCCGAGAGAACCCGCAGCCTCCGCCCCGCGCGGTCCAGGTCCGGGTCCCGGGCCGCTGCAGAGCCGGGGCTCGCGCCCGTCCCGCCCGCCGCAGCCGCCGCCTCCGCCATGGCTTCCGCCTAGTGCCGCCGCCCGGGACCGCTGGGCGTGGGTGAAAGGTCACTCAGAGCGGCGCCCGGCGCGACCATTCGCTGCGGCGCATCCCGGCAGCCACCGCGGCGCCTGGGCGGCGGGTGCCATGCGCCAGGAGCTCCACATTTTCTGCCCCCGCCCACCGCGCCCGCCAGCCCTCCCCTGTCACTTCTCTGACGCGCGCACCTGCCAAGCAGGTGAGTTTGAGCTAACCTGATTGGCCCTGCCTGGGTTTGGCAGGTCCAGGAGCCAAGTCGCAAGCGACCCTTCCTGTGTCACAGGGCCGCGGAGGTGTCCTGGGGAGTGGCCTGGGCTACCGAGGCGCTCTTGGGGGCAGACTCCTTGGAGCAGGAAAAGTGGGCAGTGCCGTTGGACCTGACCACGGTACCAGCGCCGTCTTTTCCTGGAAGAGATCCTAGTGTTCTACCTCTGCTTTGCCCCCTGCAGAGTCACTCAGAACTGATCCCCCTTGTTTCTATCCATTGCAAGTAGTTCTGTAGAAAATGATAGGTAGTTCTATCATTTTCTCATTTCTCCTCGCCTACTTCGTGCCTGCCACTGTGCTTAATGCTAGATTTCAAGTAATCTCCATTTTACAGATAAAAAAAAAAAAACTGGAGGGTGAGACATTACTAATTTATCCAATAGTGTACATCTAGTAAATGCTAAAACAGAGTTGCAGCTTGTTTTCTTTCCATTTACTAATGGATTCTGGATCTTCCTAACCCATGACGGCTGTTTTTCGTCGCTACAGATAGAATTACTCAAGAGGTGTTCTTGAGACGTTCGATTATTTACAAATTGACCTCCTTTCTACAAGATGGCACTTGGTGAAATTAGGGGATCTCATTGGAAAGTGCTTCACAATCACTTTCAGCCCGCGGCTTAAGAATTAGCTTTAAAAATCCCACTTTTACTGGCCATTCTCCATGGTGTCACCACCTTCCAGTTATACCTTCCTAGAGAAAAGAAAAATATTAGCAGAGGACTCTGAAGAACAACTCATAGCTATAGCTAGATATTGACAGGGTCTTGCCAGCTTCTAAGACTGATTGTTTTTACAGTGAACTTCCAAAGAGGCCCAAACTGGTTAAAAACCATAGATTAAGGGCTAGGCAAATTACTGCTGGAAGCCAAATCCAACCTGTGACCTGTTTTTATACAGCAGTCAAGCAATGGTTTCTATATTGGTGAGGGTGGGGGATATCAGAAGAAGAAAAAGAAAGAATATGCAACAGAGACCTTATGTGGTCCCACAAATCCTAAAATATGTAGTATTTGGCCTTTACAGCTTTTATGTACTCAGAATCATATATAAAGAGATGCAATAAAGAGACCAGCAATAAAGTAGTGGTTAAAAATACATTAGGGAGTCTGGGGTTGTGACTCAGTGGTAGAGCACTTGCCTACCATGTTACATTGACAAATAAAAAATATTTTAAAATAAACCAATAAATAAATTAGGGGCTGGGGTTGTGGCTCACTGGCAGAGCACTTGTCCAGCACATGTGAGGCACTGGGTTCCATCTGCAGCACCACATAAAAATAAATAAATAAAATAAAGGTATGTGTCCATCTACAACTTAAAATATGCAAACAGAAAGAATATGCAACAGAGACCTTATGTGGTCTCTTTTTTTAAAAAAAAATAAATTATATTGCTATGGTAAATTTATCATAGCCATTAAAACAATTTAGTGCAGCTGTGGAAATAGGAAATTATTATGAATTTGTTAAATATAAAAATAGCTAATGATTTTTATTCATCTATTTTCTCAATCTTCTTTTTAATAGATAAAAAAGAAGATTTATTAAAGGTGAAGGTAGCAGTCCCATTAGGTAGAGCAGAGCAGGTGGAGCAAGAGAGAGGCTCAAGGCATATTTTCTCAATCTTTGCAGCAACATCATGGCACAGGTTTCATTGTCCTCATTTTAGAGATAAAGTCTCAATGAAATCTAAGAGGCCTTTTTGAAATAGCTGTTATTCCAGATATCATATACTTCATGCTATCATTCTTATCCCACCAGTAGAGTTTTGGGGCATTAATATTGTATATTAAAATTTACTTGTATGGGAGGTTAAGGTATAACTCAGTAGTCAAGCACTTGCCTAGTATGCACAAGACCCTGACTTTGATCCACAGCACAACACACACACCTATCCTATGTAGGCTTGGTTTTATTTGTGTACAAATTCTAAAGTAGTACTTCCTAAAACAAATGTTTGCCCTAGACATAAGTTATAGTCCTAGTTCTTCAGGATTGAGTCCTGGGAAGAATTTCAAGGATTGCTACCACAGCCATCAGGACCTCATTCATGTAGTTTAAGAACATGAGACACACAGCACTTTCCTAGGTTTGTGTAACTGAGAAAGAGAATCTGTAAATGATCTTGAAGAAGCCTAGAGGGTACTAGTTTCTGACTTTTGCATACATGGGCCCTGTTTTGTTGCACACTGTCACAACCAACAAACCTTGACCCCAATTGGCATTTTCAGGAGTCAGCTAACTACAAGAAAAGTGGATATATAATCCTGCACATTTGAAAACTGAAGGGAGAGATTCTCTTTTACTTGACTTCATTGTCAACTAGAGAAGTTGTCCTTATTTTAAAATTTTAAAATCCACATTGTCATCCAAACATAAGCCTTATAGATTTTTGTCTTGTACAATCTGAAGAAAGCCACATATCTTTTGATCTGATAAAAGTCATCAGAACAGATAGAGATTACTCAATTCAGGAGTTAATGAGCCAAGGATCAATCCTAAATTTTGTTTCTTTAATTTATCTGGGCATGATTTCCATTTTTTTCATGGTTTTACTTCATTTACCTTTTCAAAACAAACTCAGATATCACCAGTGATCTTGTTATAGAGAAAAATAATAGCAACACTGATCTAGACCTATCAGTTATTTAATCAAAATGTTCTACATCCTTTAATATAGATCATCCTTTGCTTTTGCAGGAGTGTATTGGTTCTCCCTGTTCTTCCTTGAATGGGGCAGAAACTAAGCTCATTTCCTCCCTCCCTTTTATGCTTCATCCTGTTCCACCAACCTCAGAGTTACTTTCAGCCACTTTCTCTTTTGTCTCTTTATAGTCCGTGCTTCAACAGTACTTAGTCCTCTGTGTCTCTTAAATTCATTGTTTCCCTGAAAATTTCTCACTTATCATTTATCATATACCACTTTATTTGTTAATTAACTTTATATATATATATATATATATATATATATATATATATATATATATATATATATATATATATATATATCTGTTTCTCCAAACAGGTCTTCATAGACAAAAAACTCTATAAAAGCAGAATGAATAGCCTGTACAAGAATCTGAAACTTAAACTTAATTTATAAGGGACTCACAAATTTGACATTGGGGAGCCACAGTCCTAATAGGAACAGTTTTCTCTCTTCCCCCAACTGAAAATGCCTAACTAAAGTTGTCTTACAAAATAGCACTATCCATGATGATGGAAGTGTTCTGAGTCTGCACTGCCCAATACACTAGTAGCCAGGTGTGTCTATGACTACTTAAAATGTAGCTAGGATGACTGAAAAACTGAATTTTTTAAAAAAATTTAATTACTTCAGTGGCCACATTTGACTCATAATAACTGTATTGAATAGCAGTTATCGACTGTTAATAAGTTATTGGTGCCTGCAAACACCAACACTGCCTTCCTCCTTTCCCCTACTACTGGTATAATCCATACTTTACTATGAATAAGAGGAGAAGTCAAGGAGAAATGTTTGTGTTTTACATGCTGACCTGATACTATAAATGTATTTTAACACTGCCCCCCAGGAAAAAGCTATAGATGATGAAACGTGACCAAAATAATACACCTTCCAAAACATTATAGGTTAATTAAGCTTTTATAAGCCACCTTTCAGATCTAACCATTGGAAATAAATTTCCTTTTGCATAATGTGCAATTCAAAGATAAATCTTGGGAATTGTAAGAGAAAGGGCTTCCATAAGAGTTTCAAGCCCAAAGAAGTTACCTCCTTTCTGACAAACCACTTCCTTTATAACAGGAGCTCTATGAAAGAGTTCAGACATTTCAAGAGTTTACTAATACAAAAGAAGTATTAATGATTCTCAGATAATTCAGACAATAATAAGCCAAGGATTTAATGTGTATGCTAAATCTCCAGATCATAAGAGATAGTTCAACATTAGATACCCAATCCAGCTCTAGAATCCCTGAGCCCAACTCCTGTTTAGCTGCTGCTTCTTTTTTACCATTATATTCTCACTTGAGGAAGCCATTGGCTTTTTCATATGAACTAGGAGTGAAGAAAAGGGACACTAGAAGGAGTAACTTTTAAATGCTCTAAGGAGAAAAGCTCTTCAAGTTTAACAGTTCAGCAGCCCTACTCTTCAAGCTTTTTATACCTTTTGTAGATATTACTAGAACAGTGTTGGAACACCAACTAACACATTTGCTTATAATCATGTAAAATTCATAGATTTCTTGCCAAAATATTATATAAGTCATAGTGTCCCCAGATTGTTTTTGGAATATGATGTGTCTATTTTTGCCTGACTCCCCAGAGAATTTAATCTAACAATACTAACACACTTTCAGTATAAATATAGCTAACTAACTTCTTCAATCTTGTCCAAATTGAGGTTGTTTGACAACCTCAATTTGCCAACCAAATTAAAAAATTTGTCAAATATCAGTAGACTAACCAAAAAGCTTTATCCTAGATGATGAAAATCTTGATGTAACCCAAAATTATGTGCTAGTAGAAAAACTACTTACATATATTTCAAATATGTGTATGGTGATGAAAACATGTAAGCAGTAAAAGCATTTGTTAAGAGCCACTCTATTGTATACCTAATATGTAAAAAGTATTTAAGCCAATGGCTTATCTACATGATATAATTAGACTAGTTAGGAGTCAGGATATATATGGGGAAAACCTGCCATACTCTTGGATAGAGTAAGTGTGATAGAGATGACCTTAGTGACAGGTTTCCTCTTATAAGAGCCCAAAATTTATTTCCTGCTACCTAAAAGAAATAGATGTATTCCATGAAGTCTAACCTATTGAAATGCTATGATTCCCTCAAAAAATCCAGACCACAGATTCAGGAGAACCATCTTGAACCCATTCCTTCTGAGTCCTGGGACACATGGCCCTCAATAATAACCTGGATCCCAAGGGAAAGCAGATCACATGCATAGAAACAAGAGATGAACCTGTGCCACGTGGAATAAATGGAGTGCCTTTATTTGCATTTATGATCTCTCTTTTAAGTTGAGGCATATAAAATATCTATAATAAGAGTGATTAGCTCCTGAAACATACACAAGACTTCTTTACTATACTGATTTTCATTACCCATCTTCAGAGATGTTCAGTGATTCCTAAATACAGGAATTCTTGCTTTTATAACCTTTTAATTATGAAATATAACACATAGAAAAGTGAACCAAAGCATGAATTAAAACAAACCAAGCATTCATGTAACTACCATCTAGGTTAAGAAACATTGCTGGCACCCCAAAATCTCCCTTATCCCTTCTCCTAATTGCCAAACCCATTGCCTTGAGTTTTATAGTAAGCATTTCCTAGTTGTTCATTATGGTTTTACGAACTAAGCTTTCTACCTAATTTGGTTTGGTTTCATTTTTGCATTTATATAAATGGAGCCTTATAGTATGTTCTTTTGTGTGTGGTTTCTTTCATTCTTTAAACATGATGCAATTCATCCATATTGTTGCATGTAGTTGTAATGCATTCATTTTCATTATAGTATTGTATTGAATGCATATTACCAGATTTGATCTACTCTACAATTAAAGGACATTTTAGATATTTACAGTATGATACTATTATGCATAAGATGCTTTGAACATTCTTATATCTGTCTCTTGATGGAATATATGTATTTCTGTCAAGTATCCATCTAAAAGTAGAATTGCTAAGTCATAAATCATGCATATGTTTAATTTTAATTGATAATAAATGCCAAACTGGCTTTCAAAGGAACCACACAAAATCTACCTCAGCAGTATATGAAAGCATTCATTGCTCTAATATGGGTTGTTGTCAGTCTGGTTAGTTTTAGCTACTCCAATGGATATTTGCTATTATTTTAATTATCTACTCTAATGGATATATACTATTTAAATATTTTGGTCTCCAAGATTCCTTTGTAATTTTAAAAATTGAGACTCCCAAAGAGATTCTATTTATGTGTATATCTCCCTACTTATCAATCTATATGCCATATTAGAAATTAAAACTGAAAAAAATATCTAACATATTTTATCCATTTGTTTAAAATAGTAATGGTAAACCAACACATTTAATAAGCAACATTTAAATTAAAAATAACTATTTTCTAGATAAAAAGCAAGAAGAATTCTGTTCTTTTACATTTTTACAAATCACTTTCATGTCTGGCTTAATAGAAGACAGCTGTATCTCATATTTACTTCTGAATGTTATCCATTGAGATATCACATGCTGTGTAACCTCTGGAAAACTCCATACTCAGGAGACAATGAGAGTGAAAAAGGCAAATAACATCTTAGTCTTATTTTAAAAATAGTTTTCACCTTGCTGACCCCCTGAAAGGATGTCAAGGACCCACAGAGGTTTCTAGATAATATCTTGAGAACTGCAGCTCTACTATATTCTTATAGAATGCCTGCTAAATAGTTAATTAGGGAAGGTGTAGACAAATGGAAGCCAAAAGTAATTAATGATATTGCTACATGAAGTAGTACATAGGAGTCAAATACTCCTATGCCTTAGGCATGTAACAATTTTAATGTTCTTTTTCCATTTAAAAAACAGTAAGACCAATATTAATAAAACAGTCAAAATATTTAAGGCATAATTTCATGTTTTGATACATTCTATATAATTGTTTTAAATTTCATACAATGAAATCTTGCAAGTCATTCCTGCACTTTAAAATCAAGTTTCCAAATCAGCTGTGATGGCACATACCTCTAATACCAACTACTTTGGAGGTTAAGACAGAGGATCACAAATTGAAGGCCAGCCTGGACAACTTAGTGAGACCTGTCTCAAAATTATTTTTAAAAAAGGAGATGGGGATGTAAATTTAGCTCAATAGTAGAGCATCCCTGGGTTCAATTCCCAGTACCACCAAAAATAATAATAACAACAACAACAACAAAAATATGGTAAAAAAATCAATTTCTGGAAGCTGAGATGTTGCTCAGTTGTAGAGGACTCCTAGCACCTCCAAAAATAAATCAATAAAAATTCGAAATTCCAATTCATAGAAGAACAGAAACACGATTGATATAAATGTATAGTTAAATTTAGTATGACTCTTATGCTATAACATGATTTAAGTTTCTTTGTAAGAACAGGTTCATGTCCATTTTAGGATGATAGTTACTTTTATCATTGCATTTAAATCAATAGTAAATAGTTAAAGGATATTCCAGTCCAGTTATTACCAAGATGTTTTTTAATGCTATCAAGATCATAGCTTGGAAATTCTTTATTCACAAATCCCAGCATTTGACCTTTTTATACATCAAGGTTTCTTAGTTCTCTTCATCCGGCCACCTTTATGTGTTGTCAACAACAGCATTCAAGCAACCAAGGGCAAAGGATATTCTCAAAGACAAATATTTTCTGTCCTAATTCAGATGGGAATTATTTTTTCCCATTGGTTAAAAGTGTTCTGGGGCAAAGAGGTGAGGTAAATCATTGAATGCACTAAGATTCTTCCAGAGTCCCAGATAGAGCTGGCTTTGAAGAAGTTGTAGGCAAACTCATTAGTCTCCAGGAGCCTATAATTGGCCCTGGCTAACTCTGCTTTTGGCTGCATCAAAGCTCCAGACTTTTAGGAATCCCTATTCTATATTCAGGAGAATTTACAGAGGAAGTAATCTGCCTGCTTAACCAGCCCTTAGTTCTCCCCTTACTATTTTCCATTATTTTCTAAAAGAGGAAGCTGGCCTTGCTCCTCATTGGCTTAGGTTATGTTGTAAGAAAGTTTCAGTAAGTATATTAGGGTTACATTTACCTCTAATCCTTATTCTTACCCCCTAATCCTTACCCCCATCCTTATTCTTCTATAGTCTTAAGAAGTTTTCTCTCTAGTGTAACTGGAACTGTGGCACCACCCCTTACCACAGGCAATCGTACCACCTTGAAGCCTGAAGAGGCATGAAGCCACTTAAATCAAATGCTTAAAATAATCTATTAGCCACCCATGCAGTGTTCCCACTGTACTTCTTTTTTTTTTATTGTTCAAATCATTGTATATATTTCTCATGACGATAAAGAACAGTCACTAAATTATGGATTAGGCATATAGTAAGGTTCTTATATATATTATGCATTAGCCCTCTATGTCCAAGTTGCTTTATTTTTGTTTTGTTTTGTTTTTATTTTATTTAGGCTTACATGCTAACAGTGTAAATTGATTCATTGTACATAGAGGATAACATATCAATTCTCTAGTTGTAAGTTGTATAGAATCACAACATATATGCAGTTATACATAAAGTTAGGGCTATGATGACCATCATATTCCATCACCCTTGCTGTCCCCATGCCCCCTCCCCGCTTACACCCCTGTGAACAGAGATCCACCATTGTTCCCATGTCCTTCCCCACATTATGGATCAGCATCCACTTATCAACGAGTACATTTGGCATTTGGTTTTCTGAGATTGGCTTACTTCACGTAGCATGATATTCTCTAACTCCATCCATTTACCTGCAAATGCCATAATTTTATTCTCTCTTATTGCTGAGTAATATTCCATTGTGTATAGATACCACAGTTTCTTTATCCAGTCATCTATCGAAGGGCATCTAGGTTGGTTCCACAGTTTAGCTATTGTGAATTGAGCTGCTATAAACATTGAGGTGGCTGCAGCACTGTAGTATGCTGTTTTGAAGTCTTCTGGGTATAGACCTAGGAGTGGGATAGCAGTCTCAAATGGTGGTTCCATTCCAAGTTTTCTAAGGAATCTCCATACTGCTTTCCAGATTGATTGTACCAATTTACAGTTCCACCAGCAATGTATGAGCGTGCCTCTTTCCCCACAACCTTACCAACACTTATTGTTGTTTGTATTCTTGATAATTGCCATTCTGACTGGCGTGAGATGGAATCATAGGGTAGTTTTGATTTGCATTTCTCTGATTGCTAAAGATGTTGAACATGTTTTCATATGTCTGTTGATGGATTGTATGTCTTCTTCTGTGAAGTTTGTGTTCAGCTCCTTGGCCCATTTCTTGGTTGGGTTGTTAGGCTTTTTGGTGTTAAGTTTTTTGAGTTCTTTATATATCGTGGAGATTAGTGCTCTATCAGATGTGTGTGTGGCAAAGATTTGTTCCCAGGATGTCGGCTCTCTGTTCACTTCATTGATTATTTCTTTTGCTAAGAAGAAGCTTTTTAGTCTGAATCCATCCCATTTGTTGATTCTTGATTTTACTTCTTGTGCTATAGGAGTCTTGTTAAGGAAGTATGGTCCTAATCCGACATGATAAAGATTTGGGCCTATTTTTTCTTCTATTAGACGTTGGGTTTCTGGTCTGATTCCCAGGTCCTTGATCCACTTTGAGTTGAATTTTGTGCATGGTGAGAGATAGGGGTTTAGTTTTATTTTGCTGCATATGGATTTCCAGTTTTCCCAGCACCATTTGTTGAAGAGGCTGTCTTTTC